>PVHY01009109.1:28247-58098 GCA_004024945.1 Uropsilus gracilis | reverse complement strand
CTGACTGACTGACTGACTGACTGACTGACTGACTGACTGACTGACTGACTGACTGACTTTTTGAGACTAGGTCTCACTATTTTTGCCTGGGGACGGACGGACGGGCGGGCTGGCCTGACTGACTGACTGACTGACTTTTTGAGACTAGGTCTCACTATTTTTGCCTGGGGACGGACGGACGGGCGGGCTGGCCTCACTATTTTTGCCCGGGGACTGACTGACGGACAGACGGATTGACTGATTTTTTGAGACTAGGTCTCACTATTTTTGCCCGGGGACGGACGGACGGACGGACGGACGGTCGGACGGACTGACTGACTTTTTGAGACTAGGTCTCACTATTTTTGCCCGGGGACGGACGGACGGACGGACGGACTGACTTTTTGAGACTAGGTCTCACTATTTTTGCCCGGGGACTGACTGACGGACGGACGGACGGACGGACTGACTTTTTGAGACTAGGTCTCACTATTTTTGCCCGGGGACAGACGGACGGACTGACTGACTTTTTGAGACTAGGTCTCACTATTTTTGCCCGGGGACTGACTGACGGACGGACGGACGGACGGACTGACTTTTTGAGACTAGGTCTCACTATTTTTGCCCGGGGACTGACTGACGGACGGACGGACGGACTGACTGATTTTTTGAGACTAGGTCTCACTATTTTTGCCCGTGGAACTGCAGGCTCTCGTTGCCCAGGGTACCATGGACTCAAGCAATCTCCAGCCTCAGCTTCCCAGGTACAGGCGTGCGCCACCACGCCCAGCTATTTTTTGGAACTAGGTCTCACTACCGGCCCCAGGCAGGACTTGAACCGCGATCCCTAGGCCCCACATAGGCTGAAGCTTACAGGCACGAGCCACCGTGCCCGGCCCTCTTAACCTCTCTTAAGCACTCTTTTCCTATCTATGAAACAGAATGTCACCAAACTCAAGAGCTTTAGTAAGAATTAAACAGATACTACTGGTTCCCTTAAAAAAAAAAAAAAAAGCTATTTAGCAATAAAAGAGAAGTGACTATTGTAAGCCCAACAGTAAGAGAAATTATCCTAATAATGAAAAATGGAAGCAAAGTATCTGCCCATATTTTTTGGCTCAGTTCAGATCTATAAGCATATTATACAATTTAGTTTATAATATATTCCCTACCAACTTTTCCAAAGCTATCTAGGGCAAAGGACAATGGTGGAGGATTATGGGTGCCTCAATGGGTATCCTGCAGCAAGGAAGGGCTGAGTCATAAGTGTTGCAAACCAGTGTGACCTCAGAAAAAAAAAAAGTAGTCGGAAAAAATACATCTAGGCCAAAGGATATAAAAAGCCAAAGAAAAGCACACAAAAAAAGCAAGTGGTGTAAGTTATAAATACAGTACAAAAAAAGTGCAAGCAGAATAAATTTCTTAAGTTTGAGAAAATGCTATTGAGTTTCAGAAGAGTACAGATCTCTAGGAATAAAACCAAATTTCTTTCAGTAGCTAGAAAAGATGTGATAACAAACTATTAAGTAATAGCAACCTTTAAAAAAAAAAAAAAATCACAGAGGACAACAATGCGAACTTTCCAAAAAGAGAAAGTATTTTAAGATTGGTGAAGTAGTTGTCAATCTCTGACAAGAATAATAACTGTGTAATGTATTTTAAGGGGATGTGTGAGCTCAAAGGAGGTGAAGTCGTTACATTAGGAACTAGCATAGTTCACTAAGAATGAGTCATACAAAACAAACAAGATTATTGTGAGAATAAAGCAATCAATGTGAAGAACCTAGTATAGTATATGCGTGGCACCTAGGATGACAATGGGTGGTCACTGTGGACTTCCTGATGCCTCCCTTTGTAAGAAGGGAAGAAATTAAATACGAGTGAAATCAGTAAAATGATAGGAATGTGCTAATACATTTCAATAAACTACTTATTTATTGGAAATGAGAGAAAGAAAGTTAGGGGAGATCAAGAATGCAAGTTATTGGGAGTCTAGCATGCTGGCGGTAAAGACACTGGGCTCACCTCCTGTGCAATTAAATTGCAACCGAACAAAGTCAACAAGCCCCCCCAAAATAAACAGACAACTATAGTACACAACACAGCACAAAAGTATGGTAGAAAAGGGCAGGGAAAAAATTCACTAGATTTTGTTAACAGTCATACTGGGGCAGTCCAAATACATAAATGTTTTCATAGTCTTTGGATGTAAATTTAATGTCAGAAGACTGTATAAGCATTTAAAAAGGTGCAAATGCTATATAAATAGATCACTGTCAAAGTTACCATAGTATTAAATAAAAACATATGCACCTCCATGTTTGTGGCAACATGAGTCACAAGAGACAAGAGTTGGAAACAACCAAAGTGCCCACTGGTGGAAGACTGGATAAAATGTGGTCTATATAGACAACAGAACACTACCTATCAACAGGGGGGAAAAAAGATCAAATCCTGCCTTTACAACAACATAGCTAGCTGTAAAGTATAGTAAGCTAAGTGAAATAATTCAGCTGGAGAAAGAGAAATACATGATTTCACTCAATTGTAGAAGATCAAGAAACAAAACAAATGAACAAATAAAAAAACAAAAACACACTTAGACTGTAAGAACGAAACGGCTGACAGAAGGAAAAGGTTTTGGGGGAGGAAAGGAAGGTAAACCAGGTTTTTGGTGGTAAGCAAGCATCAAGTATAGACAGGTGCTGATTTATAATAATGTACACCTTAAATCTATATACTGGTCTATACCAAAGTTACTTCTATTAAAAAATGTTTTCAGATTAAAAAACTGATTTTAGAAATATGATCTCCTTAATGCTCTCCTGCTGTTACTAGGAGATAAAGAGGGGGGAAAGAGATCAGCCATATACATAGAGTGAGGGGCAAAGTATCACCAAATAGATTTATAAGACTGTCAACCAGAGTTACTCTGCAGATAACAAGTATTAAAATACTTACCAATAAGAAGACTTTTTAACCTTCTGTAGTCTTCTGTTGTATCAAAATCATCACCAGCAAATATTAACATGGGTTTTGTTCCCTCAGGACATTTACTATTCTATAACATGAAAAAAGTTTTAATTATCAATATTTTATATACTGACTTGAAAGTAATTGATAGCTTACATAGAAAGATTCATTTTTACATTTTTTGACCTATTCTAAAACTGTGCAATCACCAATGTTAGGTATAAAACCAGAGCTAAGACTTTAAAATTTACAGGTTTTTACACTAAATAGGGAATTTTCATTCCCCTCCCTAACACTGCCAAATAAACTGTCAAAGAATGATAAAGGCTACTTTCAAAACATTAGTCTATGTAAATAAAAAGCTTAAGTTTGTTTCAAAACAACTATAGCTCTCTATAAGCGAGCATCCCAGTATCTAAATAGATACAACTGTATTTTGTACCACTATGATTTTTCCCTCTGAATCACATAATTAGTGTTTTTAAATGAAAGTAAACCTAAACTGCAAACTAAATGTTCACACAGGGGACGGGAAGCAATGCAATTTTGTATATGCTACAGGAAGTACAACTTATATTCAAATGAGCAATCTTCAGTAGGCAAAACAGAAGTTCTCACTATGAAAAGCATTTTGTCCACTTCTGAAATTTTAAACCAAGAAGAATATGATGTGAGTAGCAAAAAATTTAAAAGCCACAATAGCAAAAGAAGAAAAAACTCAAATAGAAAAAATTCTTTTTTTTTGAGACTAGGTCTTGCTATTTTTGCCCATGGAACCGCAGGCTCACATTGCCCCGGGTACCAGACTCAAGCAATCCCCAGCCTCAGCTTCCCAGATAACTGGGATTACAGGCACGTGTCCCACGCCCAGCTATATTTTTTTTTGGAACTAGGTCTCGCTATGTTGCCCCAGGCGGGTCTCAAACTGTGATCCCCAGTTCCAGTCGTGCTCCATAGGCTGACACTTACATGCACACGCTACTGAGCCCAGCTCAGAAAAAATTCCTTAACTAAAAGATTAATTGATGGAGGAAGAATAATCATTGTTAGTCTGAGCTTCCCACTGATTCTATCTCTGTTCTGTCATTAAGGATTATTCAAATCTTGAAAAAAAAAAAAAAGTGAAACTCAACAAAATACAAACATCCTTTGTCAGCAGTCACGTCACTTGTTGCTTCCCTGTTTACCATGACCAGTCTTGCTAACATAACAGTCTCTCCTTCCAAACCTGAAACTTACATGTCTATATTTAGAAGATATGACTAATGTCGGTCTGATCAATGCCCTGAATGAATCTTCCAGACCCAATGACTCTTCCAATCTGTGCCTGACTACCCAAGGTCTTCCACAACCCCTAAGTCTGTTGGAGCTATATAGCTACAAAAGTGAATGAGAGAAAGTGAGGCAACTTGTAACCAATTACAAGTTTGATTTTCAAACCACATTAACCACAATGCATAGTAATAAAACTATTTTAAGTAATGATACAGTATATATATTACTTAACATGTAGATAGGTATCTGGTATTTTTCACAAAATCCTGAACTGAAAGAAACTATAACAAACTATAATAAAGGACCTTTATTCAAACAGTCTGAAAGATATTAAATATTAAGATACTATATAAACATATGCTATACTAAGAAGAGTACAATTATGTGAAGTTGTTTTTTTCTTTTTCTTTTCTTTTTTTTTGAGACTAGGTCTCACTATATTTGCCCGTGGAACCGCAGGCTCTCATTGCCCGGGGTACCACAGACTCAAGTAAGCCCAGCCTCAGCTTCCCAGGTAGCTAGGATTACAGGCGCACGCCACCACACCCAGCCATTTTTTTGGGACTAGGTCTCGCTAAGGGCCCCAGGCAGGGCTCAAACCGCGATCCCCAGTCCCAGTCGCTTCATAGGCTGAAGCTTACAGGCACGAGCCACCGTGCCCAGCCCTTCTTTTTTT
This sequence comes from Uropsilus gracilis, assembly GCA_004024945.1. Classification (NCBI taxonomy): domain Eukaryota; kingdom Metazoa; phylum Chordata; class Mammalia; order Eulipotyphla; family Talpidae; genus Uropsilus; species Uropsilus gracilis. The sequence goes on along the minus strand of PVHY01009109.1, from coordinate 53,195 downwards.
TTTGTTTTTAAGAGACTAGTTCTCGCTATGTTGCCCAGGGTATGAACCCGCAGACTCACGTGATCCCTAGCCTCAGCCTCCCAGGTAGCTCGGATTACAGGCATGCGTCACCATGCCCAGCTTACATGAAGTTCTTAATCTTTTGAATTAAGTATTTTTATTCACCTATATGCAGGATATAGGGAAAACAAACAAAAGGACAAGGAAAATTTAAAACTAACTTAGCAGACCGAAAGTATAGAGCAAGAGAGGGGGAGAAGGTAAAATCAGGGTAGGGTTTGGCACAAGAGATTAAGACGATGGTTCACGGTGATAACGTGATGGGAGAATCTTGGGGTAGACAATGCTGTTATATATATATATATATATATATATGTGTGTGCAATCAATTTTTTAAAGTGTTTTTAAACAAGGGGGGAAGTTAATTATAAATTATACAGAAGTTTTTCAAATATAATATCCTAAATATTTGCAATACATTTTATACTATCCATAATAAAATTAACTAACTTTAAATTTTCATCATCCAAGACCAGGCATGGTGGCGCATGCCTATAGGTGGCAGCCTAGGAAGACACAGCCGGGGCCAGGGATCACGGTTCGAATACCGCTTGGGGCAACACAGCGAGATCTAGCCCCCCCCCCAAAATAGCTGGGCATGGTAGTGCACACCTGTAATCCCAGCTACCTGGGAAGCTGAGGCTGGGGACTGCTTGAGTCTGTAGTACCCTGGGCAACATGAGCCTACGGTTCCCTGGGCAAAAATAGCGAAGATCTAGTCTCAAAAAAAAATTTTTTTTCATCATCCAATCTATTACGGTGTTTTAATGCAAAAAAAAAAAAAAAAGCCATCTTAGAAGTCTGACTACCTAGAAAATAGGCTCCTAGAGTAACCACTTAGCTTCATGGTATATAGGTTAGTCATTTGCTTCTTAAGAGTTAGCAGAGGGCCAGACATGGTGGCTCGTGCCTGTAAGCTTCAACCTATGAAGTGGCCAGGACTAGGTATCATGGTTCGAGTCCCACCTGAGGCCCGTAGTGAGACCTAGTCCCCAAAAAAATAGCTGGGCGTGGTGGTGCGCCTGTAATCCCAGCTACCTGGGAAGCTGAGGTTGGGGCTTGCTTGAGTTTGTGGTACCCCAGGCAACGAGAGCCAGCGGTTTCACGGGCAAAAATAGCGAGACCTAGTCTCAAAAGAAAAAAAAAAAGAGCAGAGGGACAAGTCTTGACAATAAAGTCAACAAACAAGTTAGTAAAGAAATACCTGGGATAGAAGCCTTAAAAATGAGGAGATAAAAATTCAAAAGGAAAATGCAAAGAAAACACCCACTTCCAAACAAACTAAAAATTTAACATTGTAATAGTGGGGTAAAAAGTGAATGATAATGTAAGCATACCCTCATAAATTAATTCGTCTTATAGTTATACTCCAAAGTGGAAGTTTAGTATTCAAGTTAAATGTTTCTTTTATGAGACCTGACAAATGGTAGTGGTTTTGTTTAGAAGTTGCACAGGGAAAGAAGTGTTTCTTGGCTTTGGAAGTGAAATGAGTGAAAGGGTCAGCATGAATGCATCAGCCTGTGTACAAGCCCACAAACTGGTGATCAAAGCAGCAGAAGTAGTAGGTGAAATGGGAATCTACTGTAGCTCCCCAGGGATTTATACACAGCCCCAAAGAGAAGTTGCAATAAAATACTTCCACTGTAATGAATCATCCATATATACACTTTACTAACATTTTCACAGATATTATCTCATTTAATATTGTTATACCTAAAGTACAATTTGGAACTAGAAGCAGAATTAGGACAATTTCCTATTTTACTCTTTCTACTTTACAATCTCATTCAAATAAAGGAATATAAAATATAAGACATCAAGTGAAGCTAGAAATTGGTGGCATTAATCAAAATAAGGTAAACCGACACTTCCTGAGTTTAGAAAAGTGCTCACTTTGAAAATTCTAATATTCCATAAAATAGGTGCTATAAGCTGGGTGTGGTGGTGTGCGCCTGTAATCCCTGCTACTTGGGAGGTTGCAGCTAGGAATCACTTGGGTCCGTGGGTTCGAAACTGGGATGTTACCCTAGGCAACATAGAAAAATCTAGTCTCTTAAAAAAAAAAAAAGATGCTATGAAAATTCACCAAAAGAGATAATATTTAAACAACTGGTCTACACAAGAGTCAATAATTAGTTGGAAGTCTAACTCCACATATGTGTTAGACACTATAAGTATACACTTGTTAAAGTCAAAGTAAAATGAAACTATGTTCTCATTCACCCTACAAAATTGTATCAGAAAAATTTCTCCACAAGGTGTCACTATTGCTCAAGAGCAACACTACAAAGTGCTTCTTATTTTTATGATCTGTATCTTACCTTAATGTCTTTTAGAGAGACAAACTTCTCAATACCTAATTCAATCATATCCAGCACATGGTAGTCATACATACGACCTAGGAGGAAGCATTTATTTAAGCATTTATTTTTAAGCATGCATTTTCCCCCAATGACCTTGCTGTGCATACTTATTTGCATGCTCAAAATATCCTAGTATCTGCTGCTTCGGTTTCTCCTTATAACCTCCATTTTAAATTTTCAACTTGATATAGAACAGATTATTCTAGAATGGATTACAGATCATTTAGCCAACTTCCTTACCTGATATATGACTATATGAAGACCCACAGATGATAAAGAGCTTGCCTAAGCCAAGAAACATGCCCCACTGAGCCTCAATGCAACCAGGTATGAGTTCCAATATTTATGAAAAAGATATTTTTAATGTGATAAATTCTAATGTAGGAATATATGTTTTATACTAGAAAATATCTACAATTTGAGAGAGGATAATAATATTTGTGTTATTCTTTACCCAGAGGTGGGTAAATAAAAAATTATTCAAGGAAATACTTGTCTTTTGTTCACAAAAGAAAATTTTAAAATCCAAATTCACAAGGAAAATAAAGAAACCAATTTACAGTTTACTGGTAACTCCTGACTCCTCAACATCATCAATTAATCTTAGTGACAGAGCTGACACTAAAAAATGTTAAAAGACAAACAGTACTTACCTATTACTAAATTATTTGGTCGCTTCTTATTATGGGAACCAAACATGAATAAAGAACAATCTGACTTCTTAGAAAAGAATTCCTGCAAAGTCACAGAAAAAGATGAAAGTTCAAGACTAAAAAATACATGAAAATTATTGAGGTAACAGATTAAGTCAACAGATAAAAATGAGACCATTTGTTTTCAGCTATGCAATTATGTTAGAATAGCACACACCAAAAAAGCACTTCGTTTGCTGAACAAAATGCTTTTATTCATGGAACATTACTGCTATCATCAATGGTGTATCTTAGCATACAATTAAAGCACACATGAATAGAGGTCTACATGAATTAGTTACTAAGTTAGTTTTAGGTATTTGTACATGAACTAACGAATTAATGATACATATATCTACTTTCCACTGCACACTTCACATTATTCTAAAAATCTTCCCTCCACCTAGCTATGACTAGTTTCACATTTGTATGCCCAACAATGAAAAAAATGACAGATCTGTGACAATCCCATCATTAAGTGATATCTTCTCCATCTGGCTCTGAAAAGTACTGACTTTCATTACAGATTTGAGAGTGGAAACACATATTGGGTTTTGATCATTATTCACTGATGCCTCTACTCTATCATCCCGTACGCCATGATTCAGTTTACTGAGATTCCCAATCTCAGCACAAAAATCAGTCTCAATGTTCTAGTCTAATTCTAGTTGTAAACACTTCCTAAAAGAACAACAAAAAATTTAAGAACTGATGAAAAAAATCAATCCTCAATTTTTCTTTAATGGTTATAAGATTCCTTGTAGATCTCTAGCTTCCTTATCATTCATTCCAGTGTCTAAGCAGAAGCAAATGGTACAAACAACTATCCACTTGCTGATTTCTAAGTAAAAGGTACAGAATCCAAAAGTGCAGGAATTCTGCCTCTGACATTTACTGTAGCAACTGGCCATATTACTCGTTCTGAGAATTAGTTTTACACATGCATAAATCAGGGACAATAACAGCTCTTAGAGAAATTAAGGGCCACTCAAGATGTTATATGGAAAAGAAGCTTATACTTTGGCACCCCCCCAAAAAAAGTTTTTTTATGTCCAATTTAATGAATATTCTTTATTTTATTTTATTTTATTTTTTTTGAGACTAGGTCTCGCTATTTTTGCCCATGGAACCGCAGGATCTCGTTGCCCAGGATACCACAGACTCAAGCAATCCCCAACCTCAGCTTCTCAGGTAGCTGGGATGACAGGCGTGCACCACCACGCCCAGCTATTTTTTGGAACTAGGTCTCGCTACAGGCCCCAGGCGGGACTTGAACCGTGATCCCTAGTCCCTGCCACTTCATAGGCTGAAGCTTACAGGCATGAGCCACTGTGCCCGGCTGAATACTCTTTCTTAAAATATTTTTGAAACATTTCCATGTTATGTCTCATCCTAAAGTTTTCCACAATACCCTATAAATAGCTTTCAAATGGTTCAAGCCCTTAGAGAAGAACTCCAACACAGACCCTGCCAGGAGCCTATGAATGAAAAAACCCGTTTCTCCAGGTAAAGATATAATGGAGAGGAAAGGAAGTAATAATGGCCCTGGATACACTCAACACCTGGGTAGGACAAGCAGCATGTTACGAACTGAGACAAGAATGTGAGACGAGTGATTGTGGTGACCTGTCACAGATTTCTACCTGCATTGTCTCCAGGACTGAGGAACCAAACACCTAGTCCACAGTCTTGTACACGAGTGAGATCTTGTGCACGAGCCTGGTCTGTTGCTGTCCAGGAGTGCAAGTCACATCCAGGAAGAAAGGACATTGTTCCAGGGGAAAAGAGAAGACCAGTGGACCAAACATGGACCAACAACTTGCAGCACAAGGAGTTGGAGTGACTAGAGGGAAGAAGGGGGAAAGGGGGAGTAGGTTGGGGGGATAGGGGTGCAATACCTAGTCCACAGTCTTGTACATGAGTGAGGATCCTTCCTTTACCAATCAATGGGGGAAGATGGCCGGGCACGGTGGCTCATGCCTGTAAGCTTCAGTCTATGAAGTGGCCGGGGCTAGGGATCGCGGTTTGAGTCCCGCCTGGGGCCCGTAGCGAGACCTAGTTCCAAAAAAACAGCTGGGCATGGACCTGTAATCCCAGCTACCTGGGAAGCTGAGGCTGAGGATTGCTTGAGTCTGTGGTACCCTGGGCAATGAGAGCCTGCAGTTCCACGGGCAAAAATAGCGAGACCTAGTCTTAAAAAAAAAAAAAAAAAAAGTCACAGAGATATGACAGTGGCCCCATGGCAGAACTGCTACCATGAGAGGAGAGGAGCTGAACCAACCACCTAGGGAAGTTTGTCCTCAGCAGAGAATGCCTCTACTGCCAGTGGCTGGAAGCTGGGTTCCCAAACCAAAATATTGAAACTATACGGCACACAAATAGCACCATGTGACAGACCAGAAAGGATCCTAGAGAGCTGCATCACGCATTTGCTCTACAACAAGTTCCTGACAAGCTTGGTGTTATTATGCACCTCAGTTACTCCTGGAGATCTGAGAAGCCTGGTCTTGCTGTCCAGAAGTTCAAGTCACACCCAGGAAAAAAGGACATTGTTCCAAGGGAAAAGAGAAGATCAGTGGACCAAACATGGACCAACAACTTGCAGCACAAGGAATTAGAGTAACTAAAGGGAATAAGGGGGAAAAGGGGAGTAGGTTGGGGGATAGGGGTACAACTTGGAGGGGAGGGTCATACCTAAGGGGAACAACAACCATACAAACATGACCAATATTGTATGAAAATTACAAAATAAAAACTGAAAGAAAAAAAAAACCACCTTATAATACATAACACTCATATCTTTTTATTCTCTTAAAGTCTGCTTTTCATTTATTAAAATTCTAGCATAAGGTTAAATTCTCTGCAAATGTTAGATGTAAATATTTTACACTTTTACATGATTTTTATAAAATCCTTTTAAAATGTCTTGTTCTAAAGTACAGTTCCAAAATTAGAGTGTAAAAATATCTGATGTGGTGAGTGAGGGGTTGAAGGTCAGAAGAGAGAACTCAACTTTATTTCCAACATAACCACTAATCCCATAGTGAGATCTAAAGGTCTGAGATTTATTATAGCAATGAAAAACCTCATATCTCAGGAGATGGGAGATCAAAGACAGGAAATATCATAATTTGAAGTGCAAAAAAAGCTGTCACATCAACACTCCACTGAAAGAAACTAGAATATTACATATTTTACAACATAACACAATTACAAAATGTCACAAAACTAAAAGTACGATGGTGCCACAAAACAAAACAGTATAAGGAAGAGAGGGCTTGATATTTTGTTTGATATTTTCTTTGGCTGTTCTTAAAACAGGGAGCACTACCTTAACTATTGCTAACAACTGTCAGTTCCTTTACTAGAACAAATCAAATTTCTCACTACACAGTGTACAGAAGAGAGAACTCTGGGTAAGCCCTATAATTTTACTTTAATGGGCTAGTTAGCAAGTGACTAAAAAAAGTCAACACTGCAATAAAAGTAATTCTGTAAAAATACTAAGCATTTTGCTAAGATTTTTCACATTTTAATTTTTCACTTCAGTTAGCAGTCACATGTTACGAAAGATGTTCAATTTGTCTTTTTTTTTTTTTTTTTTTTTTGGAGACGAGGTCTCACTATTTTGCTCAGGGAACCGCAGGCTCACATTGCCCAGGGTACCACAGACTCAAGCGATCCCCAGCTCAGCTTCCCAGGTAGCTGGGATTACAGGCACACACCACCATGCCCAGCTATATTTTTGAGACTATGTCTCGCTATGTTGCCCCAAGCCAGTCTTGAACCTGCAGACTCAAGCAATTCCCAGTCTCAGCTTTGTCCATAGGCTGTGTTTAAAGGCACATGCCATAGTACCCAGCCCAATTTGTGTTCTAATTAATTATTATAGTAGTATTCAAAAGTTCTTTTAAATTCACAAACTAAAATAAAAAAACAAGGTGTTCCTCTCAAGAGAACATAATCACATTCTCATTTTTTAAAGTCAATTTAAAAGTTTAAGTCATTTCTCCCCTAAAGATTTTCTTCAGAAACAAACCTGTATGGGGTAGTGAGGAGGGGTGAGAACAAAGGGGGTAAGAAGAACAATGGACTACGGTGGTAGACCACTGGTGCTTTGGTGGTGGTTGCACTCTGGCAACAATACCTGAAGGGTTGGGGGGGCTCCATACTCCCAAGATATAAAGATGTACATTACCTCAATAAAAAAAGAAATTAGTATCACACAAAAATTCACTCTACCATTCAACATTTACTATATCTCCTTTTTATCCTCTGATTAGCCTTTTGTGTTCCGTTTTGGTTGCCAAGACATTCAAACAAGAATTTGATTTGTTCTAGTAAAGGAACTGACAACTGTTAGCAAAGTCTGTATTCCCTGTTTTAGAAATAGCCAAAGAAAAGTTCAGATTTTCAAAGTAAAGCCTACTTTACTTATATTCCAAACACATTTTCTTTTGATAGCTTACTATATACTTAAAAGGTACTTCAACTTTTAAATTCTACTTCCAAACAGTGAAAATCAAATATTAGTCTTACTGAAATGCAAGAGTCATACTTTGAAAAGTATAAAAAACATATCTGCAGGGAGAGGGTGAGTAAATCTGATAAAAGGGAACAACTTCATGAAGGCTAGAATTGGACTTTTTTAGTGGCAAACTCAATGTAGTATAAACACATCTTGAATTTCAAAGATGGGTACCTGAAACATAATGCTATAATCCAGGTGGGCATGGTGGCTCATGCCTGTAAGCTTCAGCCTATGAAGCCTATGAAGCGGCTGGGTCTAGGGATCACGGTTCGAGTACCGCTCAGGGCAACACAGTGAGACCTAGTCCCAAAAAATAGCTGGGTGTGGTGGTGCATGCCTGTAATCCCAGCTACCTGGGAAGCTGAGGCTTGAGTCTGTGGTACCCCCAGGCAACCTGAGCCTGCAGTTCCACAGGCAAAAATAGCAAGACCTAGTCTCAAAAGAAACCAAAAACCAAAAAACAAAACATAATGCTATAATCCAAAGTATGCTAAATAAATAAATTTGGAACTGCACAAAAACGTGTATTACATTATGGAGTTAAGTGTGTGCTTGTGTCTGTATATGTACATACATAAATTTGCATGTAAAATGATTTTTGCTTAAAATTAAATTTCAGTACCTAAGAGGCATAAACCCTGTTGAAGACAAACTGTACAAAAATACTTAGCACTTTTTTTTTCTTTCTTTTTTTTTTTTTTTAAAGAGACCAAGACTCACTATGTTGCTTGGGTTAGTTCTGAAGCCATGAACTCAAGTGATCCCTAGCCTCAGTCTCCCAGGTAGCTGGGATTACAGGTATGCACCACCACACCCGGCTATTTTTTAGAGACTAGGTCTTGCTATGTTGCCTAGTGTAGTCTCAAACCCGCAGACTCAAGCGACTCATCAATACTTAGTATTTTAAATGTAAATATTGATTTAAAAAATTTTAAATGATTCTCAACAGTCATATATCCTTCCATCTTATATCAAAATTTCCTCTTATGGGATGACTTCCAATTTTAAAAAAAGAATTATACTTTTTGAATCAGCCTGAATAATCAGTTATATGTGTTCTTAAGTCAGAACAATTCTTATACTCACCAATGATGTCTGATCCTCAAATGGTCTTGTAATATTTTTCCTAAAATATTAAAAAAAAGTGACTCAATTTCAATAGGTAATCCATCCAAAACAATTATTAAGTAAAGATAATTTCATATTCAGATTAGAAAATGCCAGAAGAATATTCACTGATTTAAGTGTTTTATTTGATGCCCAAGAAGTTCCAGGCATTGTTATAGGAGCTAGAATATGTAAAACAAGATACTTGCTTTCATGAAGCTTACATTCCAGTGGGGGAGAAAAGTATTATGTTAGTGTGAAGAGTGAAAAATGACAATTTGAGCTGAGGCCTGGTTAATGAAGAGTCAGTCATGAAAAAATTTTGACAGGAAAAAATGAGATTAAAGCAAAGACCAACAAACTGAACAAAAGGAAGTTTCACTGGAGTTTGGTGAGCAATGGAATGGAGGTATGAGGACAAATATGCAGCTATGACCCAGATTACAAGAGTCTTATTGATTGGGCTGGGCACGGTGGCTCACGCCTGTAAGCTTCAGCCTATGAAGCAGCTGGGGCTAGGGATCATGGTTCGAGTCCCTCCTGGGGCCCGTAGTGAGACCTAGTTCCAAAAAAATAGCTGGGCGTGGTGGCACGTGCCTGTAATCCCAGCTACCTGGGAAGCTGAGGCTGAGGATTGCTTGAGTCTGTGGTACCCCGGGCAACGAGAGTCTACGGCTCCACGGGCAAAAATAGCAAGACCTAGTCTCAAAAAACAAAACAAAACAAGAGTCTTATTGATCAAGGTAAGGAATGTATATTTTAAAAGAGTAGTATGAAACAGTGGCGAATTTTAGGTAGGCAAGTGATTTGACTGGATTCAAAATTTTCTGGTTAAAGGATTACTCTTTCTGTTATATGAGAATGAACAGCAATGCAGCAAGAGTGAAGGATTCAGTAAGGAATCCTGTTTTTGCAATCCAGGAGAGAAGGAACCAATGGTGACCTGGACCAAGAATAGTAGTAGAGAAATAATGGGTAGAGAAATGTAAAACATACTATTTTAAGTCGGGCATGGTGGCTCATGCCTGCAAGCTTCAGCCTATGAAGCAGCTGGGGCTAGGGATCACGGTTTGAGTGCTGCCTGGGGCACGTAGGGAGACCTAGTTCCAAAAAAATACAGCTGGGAGTGGCGACGGATGCCTGTAATCCCAGCTACCTGGGAAGCTGAAGCTGGGGACTGCTTGAGTCTGTGGTACCCCGGGCAACGAGAGCCTGCGGTTCCATGGGCAAAAATAGCCAGACCTAGTCTTCAAACGAAAAAAAACATACTATTTTATACAGAAGAGATGGAACTAAAAATATATTTTTATTTGCTTAAATATGCATATAGAAATTCTGATACATAAAAACTATTATTTTTCTGAGAAGAGCAAGTGTTTATATTTTTATTGTATAATTTTACTGTTTTATTACTTAACTTTAATCATGCAAGTAAGATACAGAAGAAATAGTATATAACTTTTATAATTTAAAGAGAAAGTCACATGCACATGATCTCAATTTTGTTTAACAAGATAAAAGAGATGCACAGATACATAAGATATATTGGTAGGAATATGTAAAAACATACAGTACCTATCTATGGGCAACTATTTGCTCCTTTAATCACTATCCTAATTACCTAAGATTAACATATTTTACTTTTATTATCAGCTTAAAAAAATTTTTAGGCAAAAGCTGCAAGAAAATTATCTTAGTATTCATGATTAAAAGCTAATAGTCATTCACAAATAAGTAAATCTGACCTGTCCAAAAAATGTAAAGTCCAAGTTAAACAGAACATCATTCTCATGCCATAATTAAAAAAAGCAAACCAAAGGCTACAAGTTGTATGTATGATTCCAGAATTGTGACATTCTGATTTCCCATACAGGTAAAACTGTAAGGACAGAAAACAAATCACTACTTTTAAGGAGTAGGGGGGAGGGACTGATGACAAAAGATCATTGAAAGAAGGAATTTTCAAAATAATGGAAGTGCTTCTGTATTGTGACTAAAGTGGACACAACTCTATATTTGTCAAAACCTAAAAAACTGCCACCAGCAGGTAGCCATCTGGCCGCCTGCAAGGCCAGGTCCTGGCCCTCGGGACTCCCTTGCCAGCAGGGAACGAGGGGGGTCAGGCTTCTCGGGTGAGTTCCCCCACCTGGATGGACCCAGGAGGGGGTATGGGGCGGGGGAACAGCCCTCACCCACCAGCAGGTGGCTGCGGTACCAGGCAGCCACTTGCAGCTCAGCTCGGCAGTGCCATGTTGCCCCCAGCCCCTAACCCAGAGGGAGCCTGAGAAGGCACAGGGCAGGCCAACCGGGCCCACCCCCATACTGAGAGGTTCCAGCGCAGGGGCGGGGGGAGCCCCTTCCATGTCTCTCTTACTCCAGCTAAACTTCAGAGGACCAAGAATATGCGCAACACCAACCCCAACATAGTGAGGGACCAGGCAAAAGTCCAGCCCACAGGACTGAGCTGGACACAGCAGATGGACAACCAAGAGAACCAGTGCATGGGACTTAGGAGAAACAACTGTAGAGACACAATGTCACCATGTGCACTTGTGCATTCGCTGGGTCAAGAAGATCCGGGACTTCATTTTGGAGATGCCTTCAAGGAGAGCAACACACCCTCCCCTCACTACGGAAGAGGAGAGGATGACCAAAGATGGAGTAATCGGCCCCACATCAAAACTGCAAACTGAGACAGAGGAGATAACCTTCAAAGGCCATTCGCAGACGCCGGTATTCACAGAGAAACTTCTTGACCAACACTGACTGGGGCGAGACCCCCTAAATCTGACACCAGAGCCATAAGGAAAAGCAGCAAAGCAACAGAGATGGGATTGGAGAAGAGGCCTGCCTCAAGAAAACATGGACAGATCACAAATGAATACAGCCTGGCTACTCAACACAAACTTAGACTGAAAACCTAACAGCAAGGCTTGCCTGGATCCAACAACACAGTCCCTCACCCAGTGAAAAGACACTACTATAGGAAAGAGACTAATGAACTTAGCCCTAATAAACAACAAAGAGTGGGGTTTGAGAGAATGAAAGGGGCATCAGAGGGAGGAGGAAGGGGGGAAAAAAAAGAACACTTACAGAGGTTGTGACCTAAAGAACAAAATAAACTAAGAATAAAAAAAGAAAGAAAAAAAAATCAATTTAAAAAATTGTACACCACAAAGAGTACATTTTACATATACAAAACAGTGACCCAGTGACCACCAGGATATGGCAGAAAATCAAAAATAGAAAACAAACTGTAATGAATGAGCCTAACTGTAGTAAAAATGAACACACTGAAGGGATAAGAATGAATTAAGTTACACTGGAAAACATTCCTTTGACTGCATACTATCTGGACAATAAAACAATACAATTTAAAGTAAAAGAAAGTATAACTTACTTTTTATACAGAATGCCATATGGTTTCTTCAGTGCATACTGTAAAACATAATTTATATTTTTCAAAACAAAACAATTTCTGAATAACTATTAATTATAACAGTCATTATACAAATTACTCTGGTCCCTGGATTCTAGTATATATTCTTCTTGGATTCTTTTTGATTACTCTCCACAATTTGCAAAATAAATATAATCTTCCAACTCAGACTTGACATCCCTAATTAAAGGTTTCTTTGTACTTTCAATAGTGGATCCAACTCAAAAAGCTCCTTTCATTTCTTTAAATTTCATCAGTTTGGTTCTATTCTCATGAAAAATCTGAGAGCAGGCATAAGAGCAAAAAAAAAAAAAAAATGGAACTGAAATACTACCTAAAGCTAAGAACTAAGTCTTAATAATAACATATTTTTATCAATTTTTAAACATAGCCCTTAAAAATCCCTACTATTCAACCCTCTTTTCATTTTCCCCCTACTTCTTGCTATCTGTTAATACAATCATTATGTAGATGATCATATCCCCTCTATGGTAGGGAATAAAAAAACCTGAGCTATTACAAAAAAAGAGTAAATGAGGGAAATAATGAAAAATAGGATGAAATGACCATTCCTTATTACCAGAGCTGGTAAAGAAAGAAAATTCATCACTAAGATATATCTTTTTAAGTAATAAAACTTAAACACACTTATGATTTCTGACCAAATGTTTGCCTGCCTCAGTATGATACACATTACTACCTTTTCTTCACAACTCAGAGTCATCAATAATCTTCACTATTATAATAGCCCATAATAGTATTAAGCTTACCTAATAATGCAATACTTACTGGACATACATGATTTCTCCCTCCAACCCTATTCTACATAATATTCTGATTGGCATTATTACTAAATGACAAGTCAGAAAACTGGCAAAACTTCTCACTCATAACCAAATTTTCTACCCTCAACATCTATTTTCTCTGACCATCTCTCATTTCCACTGCTATCACTAGTTCCAGATATACTTTACATAGCTGAGATTTTCTTACATCCCTTAGTCAAGCTGACTAAAAACTGATCATATTCTCACTTATGTGTCAATAGTTTTATTGGGTTTTCAGAAGAAAGCTCAAACTCCATGTTCCTGCCCACTCTTTTAGTTTCATCTAGCCCACTCTCCTTTAGTCATCCTTAACATTTGCAGTTCCCCAAATGTACCTAGTTCCCTCAGATGCCCTTTTGTACAGACTTTTTTCCTCAATCTTGGAAACCCTTCTCTTTTCTCTCATCTTGTTCCAACTCTGTCTCCCATTCTGTTCTTACATGCTTACAAACATGGCACTAAATTCATAATGTTATACTTGTCTCTAAGCTCACTAAATGAAGACTGTCTTATAAACCTATTGAACTCCAGCATATAGCATAGATACGCTAGCACAGATATAAAGTAATATGTGTAGTTATTTCACTATAACAATAATATGTATTCCTTTAAGTAGACCAAATTCTAGTAATTGAAATCACTTGAAATTTACTAGTTGCTTTAGGAAAGCCAATAGTGACTTGGAAATAATCTTTTGTTCTTCTCCAAGGTACCATTTCTTTTTTCTCTTTTTTTTTTTTTAGGTACCATTTCTTAAAGCAAGACAAACATGCCTACATATTTCTCCACCAGAGCAAACCACAATGCAAAAAATCCTAAAATTATTTCAACAGCATTTAAAAAGCAATTAGATATACATACCACATCTCTAAGTACTTGTGTTACTGTCAAATTTGCATTTCCCCCTTTAATCAACATGGCATTTTTAATATTTTCACTGAGCTTTGGTTCTCTCTTCTCAAGAAATCTTTTGGCTCTTTTCGTCTTGGGCTTCCTGTTCAGAAAATCAGAACCCATAATTTGAAAGATTTCCTTCAAATTACAAAACCATACCTTGACTAAAGTACAAATACTTAAAAATCAGCAGACATTATATAACATTTATCAGTTAGGATTCCACCACTAATCAACACCTCACTTTTCAGGGAGATTGTAGCAAAAGATACTCAGTTTTTTTTTTTAAGGAGTATCAATTTTATTAGCTTCTGGGTATGTTTTATAAAGATTCTCACTTTTTATCACCAGAATTCCTATATTATTGGTTTTTTTCCTAAATCCTTATTAAAAAAAAAAAAACTCAAGTGAATACTGTTATTATCAGTGCATTATTTTTTTCTTCAATCTTAAAGCAGTCAAAATGGTTCCTAATACAAAGTAGTCACACCAATTGCTAATCAACCTGTGGGCAGTTACTACAATTGGGAGGTTAGTTACTGCTTAACTTTCTTCAGATTTAAGACCACAATGACCACCAGGAAATACAACTATGACACTCCAACTTAATTCCTGAGAAAGTGAAAAAAATTACTGCTACCAAAGAAGAAGAATGACCAACACTTTCAAAATCACTCTAATAAGGCTTAATCTTCATGAAGACTCTAAGAGACAGGTACAATCATTATCTTTATTTTACAGATGAGGTAACTGAGGACAAGGAATTAATTTACCTAAAGTCAGATACTCCTACTAAACCAATGTACAGAAAGAGCTAGATTTAAAAACTCATCTAGAACAATCACCATGGAAAACATGAAGGGGAAACAAATTCCCTATTCTGATTTTATATCCTGATAACAGAAATAAAGTATTTTTATACATGTGAATTCAGAAAAAGGTCTCCTTACTTCCACTAGAGTGAGCATCTTGCTTTTCCAACAATTCTCTGTAGTCTAAGAGAATTCCTCTCCTTTTAAATATGACCCTCCTCCTTCCAGTTCTATAAATTTCCCAAAGAGAATGAAAAACAGAATATACTTGTTTACCATGCAGAATTAAAAAATTCTTCTTCAGATCATCTGTCAAGCATATTTAAAACTTCGAATCATTTACTAGTTGATAAACATTATTTATCAAATCAAATCAAGAGAAATTTACCCTTTCTAATATATGTTCTTTATTTCGTGTGGTTTGTTACTTCTTACCCAGCAACAAATGCAATCAACATCTTTTGTTTTACTAGTTATTTGTCCCCCAACCAGACTACAAACTACTTTTATTTACCTCTGCAGTCCCCACACTTACAGGCATGTACAAACCAGATGCACAAAAATCTCTGAATTAATGACTAAGGGAGGAATGTGCCTTTTTGATTAAACATTGAGGGAACATTGAAAAACAAAAGCCAACCAACCCACTGCAAATGGTTCAAAGCAGACCTTTAGGAGGATATTTCTGAATGAAATTCAAAAAGGCATCAATCAAGGATTACTCAAAAGTGTACCAAGGTAAAGAAAAGGCTAATGATCATATCTACGTGCAACGGCAAAGACGCTATATACATTCTAGCAAATAATCCTCAGTTAGTGGAAAAACCACTTTTAAGAATTCTATTTTATAAAATAAACACAGGCTTAAAGTGGAAGCTCCCGAGAGTCACCAAGGCTAGGCTGTCAAATTCCGAGGCCTGGTACATAACCTCTCACACTTCTTCAGGGGAAAGACATTTCTTATTGGCTAGAATAAAATCAGTCACCTTTTCTTTAAGCATCTCCGTACTCTTCTCACCCTGTGGCTCCACTAGTGGGATCCCCAAGCCCCTCTCTCCGCCGCGGTATCAGAGGGAGTCTCGGGCTGAAGGTTGGATCCGCCCCACCCGGGTCCACCGGTAAAGGATGAGTAAGAGTGGTAAACACAAGGAGCGGGGGACAGAAGCTATATACCCTGTCACTCCTTCCCCACTGCAGAAACCCAGCAAACTTACACAACTCGATCCAAAGCGTCCATTGCTGTCGCTGCGCGAATGAGTTCACACACGTGCGGAACTGCCGGAACCGGAATTTGTGCGTGACGTCACTTCCTGGGACCGCCCCGCCGCCCAGGTCTGGGAAACTAGTGGCCATTTTGTATGGAATAATTGCTGTTTCCTTGGTGACCGGTTTTGGCTTTGACTCGGAAATTAACACTAAGTAACAGCCCTTCTAGCAGCTGATGGATATGTCTGTGTGTATATCCCAGAGTCAGATATTCAGGAACCTGTTATTATTCTTCTGGGACTTCTCCACGATGCTTAAAAAGGTTTGTAGGTACTCACATAAGTCACTGAAAATAGCTGTGTGAAATGTTATGAATGAACTGTGAAAACCAGTGAGACAATTTATAACTTCCAGAGTGCCGGCGCATAAGAGCTTGCAGAAAATAACACTTCGGGTCTCGGTTTTTTCCTCTATTTTTAAATTGCCATATACTTTACATACCATAAAAATTTGGCGTCCCCTTTTGTTTTATTCTTTAGTTTCTTATTTTTAATTGTGGTGACTTCTGGCTACTCCATTCGTACTGTCACCGTGGTGGCAAAACATTTTTTACCATTTTAAAGGGTACAACTCAGTGGTTTTTAGTATATGCACAAAGCTGTGCAACAATCAATAGTATCTAATTCCACAACATTTGTATTACCCAAAAAGGACACTCCCATCTCAAACTAATGGCAGTCATTTCCCACTTTCCCCTCCTGCCAATCCCTTAATCTGTCTCCATGGATTTTCTTATTCTGAACATAAATAATTTTGTGTATGACTCCTTTTATTTACTATCACTATGTTCTTACTTACTATGACTATGTTCAGGTTTACGGCTCATACATGTATCAGTATTTCATCTTTTTCTAAACTGAATAACATTCCATTCTCCAAATATAATCATTTTCCATTCAAAAATTTATGAACATTGACTATTATGAATTATGCTTTTAACATTCATGTACACATTTTCATAGAGACTTTTTTTGAAATCTCTAGAAGTACAATGCTGGGCCATTGTTTAGCATTTTAAGGAACAGCTAAACTTATTTTTGCCTTAACCACTTTATATTTCCACTATCGCTGCTGTACTAAGTCACCGCAAATGAAGTGGCATAAAGTAATGGAAGTATATTAGGCTATCATCTAAAATTAGTTTTACCATCTAAAACTAAGATGTTGGTTAGGATGCATTCCACTTGGAAACTACAGGGGACTGATTATTTGCCTTTTCCAGCTTCTAGAAGCTGTCTGCATTCCTGATACTGTTCCATGTTCAAAGGTCATCAGCTGAACCTCTGCTTCCATTGCCACATCTGCTTTATCTATCTCCTACACTCCTGATTTCTATTATAAGTACCCTTCTAATTAATGTAGCCCACCTGTATAACCCAAAATGATCCATTTAAAGATCCTAATCATATAGTAAATTCCCTTTTGTCATGTAAGGTAACAAACTTAACCACAGATTCCAATTCTCCACTCTTAAAAATTGTTATCTATGCTTTTTTATTGTCATCTTAGTGAGTGTGCTATCTCACTCTGGTTTTCATTTCCACTACCCTGATGTAAAATGACTATGGGCATCTTTTCATAGGTTGATTGTATACCTTTAGGAAAATGTCTATTCAAATTCTTTGCCCACTTTTTGATTGAGTTGTTATAGTAACCCCTTATATATTTTAGGTATAAGTACTATCCTGTATCTGATATATATTTCACAAATACTTTTTCCAGCAGGACTCTGCAAATCTGAGCTTTCTCTCAGTACACTTTTCTGATACTATGTTCAACACACTCCAGCCCCCTTGGTCTACGTAGCATCTCAATTCCATCACAACTCAGAGTGACTGCTGGGTTCTGTCTGGATTCTTCCTCCCTCAACTGTGACCTGGAAATATCCAGGCAGCCATAAGACTCAACTTACTAGTTTTCCAGGACAATTTATGCATCAAAGTATATGGGCATGGCAGCAGTGCATGCTTTTTACATGGAAAAAGGATTTTATTTCTGATGTGGCTAAGGACCTTTACATGGAAAGATTATCCTGGATTTCCTGTTTGAGTTCAATCAAAGTAGAAGGGATTATTTTTAAGGAGGCAGGAATATAAAAGTCAGAGGCTATATTATGACAGAATCTAAAATAAGGCAGAGATTGATTTGAAGATACCAAACTGCTGACTCTGACTATGAAGGAAAGGACTCAAGCCATGAAATACAAGCAGCCCCTAGGACTGAAAAAGAAAATATATTATCTCCTTGAATATTCAGAAATACAGCAACCAGACCAACTTGATGGTACCTTCATAAATTTATCTTGGAATTTGACCTCAAGGACTATGACAATAAATTTATTGAGTATCTAATAAATGACAATGGAAAACTGGAAGACCACACATAAAAGTATGAAGTTGGATCACTCTAAGTTCATACACAGAAGAAAAATTCAAATAAATGGGTTAAAGATTTAGATATAAGACCAGGACAATAAAACATATAAAAATGTAAATATTGGTGACATCATTAATAAAAGGTATTTTTGGATTCTACTATAATAAGGAAAATAAAGCAAAAATTTAAAAATTGGGATTACTGCAAGTGAAAATGCTTTTACCTAGTTAAAAAATATGTAAGAATAAAAAGACATCTTACAGAATGGAAGAAAATATTCACATAATATTGACAAGGGGTCAGTATCCAAGAGACAAAAACAAATGCAATTCAACAACAGAAAAACAGCTCAATAAATACATGGGCAGCAGGAATGAACAGGCTAGTCAACAAAAAGGATATTTCAATGGCCAACAGGTATAAGAAAAAAAAGTTCATTGTTACCAATAAAGAAAGATGCAAGTTAAAACTACAATAAGATAAATCACACCATAAGAATGACAGGTTTAAAGAGATCAGTAAAAAGTGCTGGAGAGAATGTGGAAAAAGAATCCCATTACACTGTTGATGGGAATATAGACTGCTAAAATTATGGAAACTGACCTAGATTTACCTTAAACTGAAAAAGGGAATACCATGACCCAGGAATCCACTCTTAGACATCTACTCAAAGGATAGGAAAGTATCAGTGCAGAGTATTATATGCTTCAGTGTTTACTGCAGCATTATTTACTATAGCTAGCAGCCTAACTGCCCTTTGTTGGATGACAGGATCAAGTTATGACATATCCACACCATGGAATCCTACTCTAAGGAGATGAAATGCAGCCATTTACAAGAAAATGACGTTCAAAGGAATAAAGTTTAGTAAAGGAAGCCAGAATGACAAATTTGAAAAAATACTAACAAAAACTAGGAGACATTAATAAACCTAGTGAAGGCTCTAAGGTTGGGGGAGTCAGGGAGGGAGAACAGGACAAGGGGATATAAGAGATGGAGGTGAGGGAAAAAATTCTAAATAGAGTCTAGCTAAAGCTCCTGTGGCTAGTTATATATTGGAACTAAAACATTTTCAGATTTGTGAAAGGTAATTTGATATAAATACTGGATACTATTGAGTAACTGTAGTGGGACCTCAGATAATACCTTATAATCAAAACTAATATTTCTGGCCAGGCATGGTGGCTCGCGCCTGTAAGCTTCAGCCTATGAAGTG
This sequence comes from Uropsilus gracilis, assembly GCA_004024945.1. Lineage (NCBI taxonomy): Eukaryota > Metazoa > Chordata > Mammalia > Eulipotyphla > Talpidae > Uropsilus > Uropsilus gracilis. The sequence continues at coordinate 33,612 of PVHY01009109.1, read as the reverse complement.
GCCGGGGCTAGGGATCGCAGTTCGAGTCCTGCCTGGGGCCTGTAGCGAGACCTAATTCCAAAAATATAGCTGGGCGTGGTGGTGCGCGCCTGTAATCCCAGCTACCTGGGAAGCTGAGGCTGGGGATTGCTTGGGTCTGTGGTACCCTGGGCAACGAGAGCCTGCGGTTCCACGGGCAAAAATAGCGAGACCTAGTCTCAAAACAACAACAACAACAACAAAAAACCCTAATATTTCTGCATCAGTAATTTTGTAACAAGAAAAATACAATTTGTAAGAAACCTCTTATCAGTGCAGATCAGATATTACCACTAAATTAGTTTGCCTTAAGCATCTAAAAAGCTATTGATTTTCTGAACCCTTTTATAGCTGTGGGAACTTAACTATAGAAAGGATTGATTACAGTGATGCAAAATATTATATTCTGTTATTAATACTGCCAGATGCACGGAATTAATGTGTTCAGCAACTGTTTTTCTCACATTACTTAGAAACTTTCAAGTATTTAGTAAAATAATTAATTAATCATAATTACATTGTTGACCTTCCTATTTGGTTGGTCCTATTTGCTTTAGATAGATAAACAGAAAAAAAGATGAAGACTTTTGCATTAGATGTTTTATCACTCAGATGTCTTAATGAATTGACTCTTTACAAGATTTCTGACCATTTTCTTGACAAGATTTCTGAACAGTTTATAAAATTATGTGTAAAAAAACTATCCAAAATAAAGTTTTAGACTGACCTACCCCATTTGCAGCAAAAGAGAAGAAATATTTTTTTAAAGATAATAAATTTGTTGTTTTAAGGTACTAAGTTTGTGGCTATTTGTTACAGCTATGATAGGAAATACATATACTCACCAAATAGGAGCATGGAATAGGAGGAGGAAAATAAGATTTTAAGACATAATAGTCAAAAAATCTTAATTCTGGATCTGAAAAAACTAGAATCTCTGCTACGTCAACATGCTTCTTAACAATACACAAGTACTACAAGATGAATCAAGATGAAAAATACCAGAATACCATCCCCCCAAGTTAAAAAATGAAAAAATAACAATACTACCATCTACTACATTTTGTAATTAACATAGGTGTATATTAACTTTGTAATGAATTAGTATTTCTGATAAATTTATAAGCAAGGTTTTCTTATGTTTGCTTTAGCAGAAAATGTTTACTTATTTCACAATAAAATAAAAATGAACATTAAAGTGGGTAAAGTATTTCCAGAATCAGTGAAATCATTTCTGGAAAGTAATAAAAGACTGATGCATTAGGTTTTATATAAAATTATATAAACTGTTGGAACAAAAATGAAAACAGTAAAGTTTAAAAATTATGCTATATGAATAGAAATACATGTATCATCAGTTTCACTAAACTGGCCCTATTTGTCAATGAATCTATTATGATCAACTATATAATACATAATGAACAAATGAGTAGGTTTTTGAACATTCTTATAATGGCCTTAAGGTACAATTGTCTATAACGTGCCTTAACAATTTGATTCTTCTATGGAAAATATCATTATTTGTAAACTAAAGTCACCCACTGGATTTAGTGTCAGCAGTAGAAGTGTAACAGCGATAGGAGAGACCGTGGTTCCAAGATTGGTTTGTAGGTTAGTGTATTGATGGTTCAGTGGTAGAATTCTCGCCTGCCAAGATTGGTTTGTAAGTAATTCCAGTTAGTAAGAAAGATCAATGATGGAAAAACTCATAGATGAAGTTTGAACCTAATAAAAGATTGTATAGTTGGAATATAAGATTTTATTTTATAAATTCCAAACAGAATAGGTAAGAAATTAAAACACATCATGCTCTCTTCAGAATTTGTGATTTTATTTTCCTCTTTAATACTACATCAAGTTTAAAAGTTTTCTTTTGCAAAATTACTCAAGAATTTTCTACTCTTTTCTAGTTTTCGAAAATGCATAATGAATCTGAATTGTGTGGCTATTACACAGAATGACTTAAAACAAGAGCTAAGTTATTCCTCTCCCAGATAGGATAGAAGTGGACAGTGGCATTGCCTTCTATGCCTCAACAGCAGCAACAGCCACAGATTTGGAATGACACACTCAGAGATGTCTGCAATAAGAAACACAGCAAGGAAGCACAAAGGCCATGTTTTTCAGTGGGCATTTAGTTTCTTGTCCAGATAGTTTACAAACTAAGGGGTCATTTTTAATCATCATATTGTCTGGCATCACAGCTGATATTTTCTTAACACTTTATTCATAGTAGTCGAAGGCAACCATCAATATCAGGATCCAATTTTCTTATTTCTCTACCACTAATGGCCTCTATTTCCAAGGCCAAGAAAGCCTACGGGGACTCTAGCCATCACATCCATGTTCCAGCAGAAAGAAAGAGAAGAGGAGCTGGCCCATTTCCTATTAAAGTCTTAAAGTTCAAGGAAACTTTCAAGAAGCACCCACTGTGCAACATTTCTAATTCCATGCAACTGCCCAGAATTTAGCCACATATGTATACAAGGAAAGCATAGCATGTTGCTAATATGAATAAATTCCAGGATTCTGTTACAAAGGAAAAAAGGAAGAACAGATAGTGGTCAGATGACTAGCAGTGTCTCCTACACACACATGATGGGAGCAGTAAGTTTTTATTAAACAAAAGTTGGGAGTAAAAAAGTGGTATTAAAATTGTGGTATTTATGTGCTTATGATTTGGAAATGCTTTTTAATCAGTGTAAGTCATTTTCTAGTTAAAAGTTGCAAGACTTATTGAAGAGAAAATTCTTCATGTTAGAATGTTTTCTAATCTGTCACAAGTTCTCTAACAGTTGTGAGATACAATTAATATGATACGGATTTTAAACCATATGAAAATGCAGTAGTTAAACACAAAAAAATATTGGCAGTTTCATCCTAAAACAAAGTTATCAAAGTTTGTGAATAATTTACTTAAAAAGTACAAACTGGACTAGAATGTAAGGTAATGCCGTAACAGAAGACTGCAGCTGAAATTCAATATCTTTCTCAACTGGGAAAGGAGTGGGATTAAAGCTGGAATATCAAGAAAAAAACTGTACCTATATCCTTAACACTTCTAAATGCCTTTTCTTTATTGAGATATAATATCTGATATACATTTAATGTGTAGACTGGAAAATGTTTCTCCAAAGATTTCGTGTTCTAAGTTTTATGTCTGTTTATGATAAATTACATGGCAAATGGAACTCTACCAAGATGGAATTAAGGTTACAGACCTAAAATAAAGAGAGCATCCAACTGGGCCCACTGTCATCAAATGAACCTTTAGAAGTAGAAGGAAGAAAGTAGAAGAAGGAAAACAGTCAGAAATAGGATAATGGAAGCAGTAGTAAGGACTCAAAGAAGGATTTGACTATTAATGGCTTTGAAAAGGGAGTCATAAGTCAAGGTATACAGATGGCTGCTAGATGCAGATAGTTGCTAGATGCCAGTTAACAAAGAGACAGGATCTTGAGTCTTCAATTTCAAGAAATTTAATTCTAACAATAACTAAATGAACAAAGAAATGAAACTCCCCATTCCCCAGTCTCCAGAAAAGTATAACGTCCTGTCAAAAACTTGGGATTTTAGGTCAAGTGAGACATTCATGTCAAATGTCTAACCTGCAAAACTCACTATGAATGTTTGTGTTGTTTACCAGTAAGCTTGTAGTAATTTGTGATGATTGCAATAGAAAATGTATACACTTACCTTAGTAAACCCTTCAGCTTAAAGAATTCAGCAGAAAAGGATCCCTATAGTCATTTAAGTCATATTTTTAAAAATATTCATATCTTTGTGATCCTGGTGTATATTAAGTTAGATTACAATTGGGAATGTGTATATAATTAACAAAAAATAATAGTGGACAACTGAAAGTTACAGTCATTTTATATAAAAATTCTCAGACTAAAAAGTTCATGGCTATTTGAGAAACATTATCTAGGAGTGATTTCTAAGGCAGGATCCTGAGTTTCCATAAAAACAGAACCTTCTGTCTCAGGAGGAGGAACAGCAATAAGAGAACCAGAATCTTCCAATTCCAAGTGTGATGATTTCCCTTGTTCAGAACTTGGGTTTGAATCATCTTTCATTTGATTCTCTTTTTCTTCCAATTCTAAAGGTTTGTCTGGGGCTGAAGCTACAGCTTCTTCATCTTCATTTTCATGCAGAAAGTTACAAATCATATTGGGTCTATAGGAGAAATCATTATCCTTGATTTGCAGCCATTCCACACCACCTAAGGGGGGAGATCAAGAAAGACCGTAAAAAAGGAATTTCAGTTACTTAAGTATATTTTTCTTTAAGAATTCTCATCCTATTAGTATATGTCGAAGTAAAACTCTAATATAAGTATAAAAGAAGATGGTGCCTGTAGCTACTATAAATAATCATATAATTGTCATCTTACATGGAAACCTTGGAATGCCCACAGGAGACACATCATCAAAATCACTAAAATAATTAACTTCAGTTACTATCCCAAGTTTCCTTTACCTAGTTCAATTTCCAACTCATTCTGGGAGTAATTAGAGCTCTCAATGCCTTAAAGTAAATTTTGTCATTTCCCTACAATTTTCTCTTTATCCACTCAAACTTAATACAATAGGTATTACTCTTATAAGTCAACATTTATGTCATTTTGAGTCTGAGCATCGCTTGTGAACTTAGACCACTCAAAAATAAAAGTGTAAAAAACTTGTGTTCCTTTCCATATGCAAAAAGTCCTCACCCCTCAAGAGTTGCTCCTGTAATGCTAGTCATTTTTCTTTTTCCTTATTACTCTTTCAGCCAAATACTCTCAATGGATTCTCATTACTGTCTATAACAAGCCCTAGCTCTTTAATCTTGTCTTCAAATTTCCACAAGGAATCTCTAAGATACCCCAACCTATCCTGCTATCCTGTTCACACATCTATCTGCTTTAATTCTCCACCATAAACTAACTCTAATTCTAAGATTAGTTCATAAAACACACTATGTTTCTACCTTATTCTCATGGATCACTTGATTTGGAGAAACCAGCTCACAAGTCAGAAAATCATTATATCAGTTACTATAAGGAGGTAAGGGAGTTAAGACCCTGCTAACAGCCAGGAAAAACTTCCCAGTCATGTGAGCAAGCTTAGATCTTCTAGCTTCACTCAAACCTTCAAGTGACTGTACCCAACCAACATGCCAACTGAAACCTCATAAGATACTGAGCCAGACCACATTGTTCCCAAATTTCTGATTCACAGAAACTAGTAAAAGAGGTTTTTTTTTTTTTTTTTCAATTTACTTTGGCTGTCTTAAGCCATCAAGTTCAGGGGTAACTTTTTATGCAGCAATAGATAACTAATACAGCCTCGAATACTTAGTT
>PVHY01009109.1:0-28147 GCA_004024945.1 Uropsilus gracilis | reverse complement strand
GGGCTCAAACCACGATCCCTAGCCCCGGCCGCTTCATAGGCTGAAGCTTACAGGCACGAGCCACCATGCTCAGCCTAACAAGAATATCTTAATAATAGCTAAGTCTGTGTGACTTCATGAAGCTACCTTTCAAGTTCATTCTAGAAATTTTAAGTATTTCCTTCCTATTATTTTTTTAATGCATTTTATTGATTTGTCACAATTGTGCATTAATTGATCCCTCCTCCTCCCTCCATATCCCCCCTTCGTATCCCCCCTCTAGTCACTCCATCTCCCATTTTTCTGCGATTTGTTGGTTGGTTAGGTTGATGTTCAGTTGTTGGCTGTTTGGCCCGTTGTTCTCTTCCGATATCTGGTAAACGTGGTTTTGTTTTTTTTTTTTTTGCATATATATGTATATTTATATTTATATTGCATTAGTCCATTATTATGTACCCCGGGGCTTTCCCACTTCACTAACATTTGTCCTTCCTATTATTTTTAAGTACCTAGAAAAGGGATAGTTTTGGGATATACATAGATGAACGCGATGATTTGTTAAATAGTTACGTGCAGTTGGTATAACTAAATTTCTATGAATAGTGTACCTTCAATTGTTTATTCCTTAAAATACAAAAACCTATCAAGCCACGAATATTCATCACTAGTATCATACTTACTAGCATCCTATATATGTCTTTGAGCATAAGCTTTTTTTTTTTTTTTTTTTTTGAGACTAGGCCTCACTATTTTGCCCAGGGAACCACAGGCTCATGTTGCCTGCAGTACCAGACTAAAGCGATCCCCAACCTCAACTTCCCAGATAGCTGGGATTACAGGCACGTGCCACCATGCCCAGCTATTTTTTGGAACTAAGTCTCACTATGTTGCCCCAGGCGGGTCTCAAACCCACAGGCTCAAGCAATTCCTAGTCCTGGCCTTTCTCTGTAGGCTGCGATTAAAGGCACGCACCACCGTGCCCTACTTGAGCATAAGCTTTTGATCCATTTAGTGAATATTTGTTGTTTTCCTCAAACATGCCTGCTACAGGTGGAAGAAGCAATGGTCAGTCTCTAGTCTGTAATGCACAAAACCAGAGAAAGCTAGATGGATGATAATTAAGAACTTTATTCAGGAGTACCAGCTGTGGTCCTGGAGTTGCTTCACCACACATACAGCCAGCTTCTTCCAGCTGTGAGTTCCTTAGGGAAGGCTGCTACAGCCGCCAAAAGTTTCAAAGAGATTATCTGGGGCTATCTTGAAAATCCAGAACTATCATTACTACATCTTCTCCACTAATAAGGAAGGTTTTTGTTCTGTTTGTTTGTTTGTTTTGAGGCTAGGTCTCATTATGTTGCCTGGGGAACCTCAGACTCTCATTGCCTGGGGTACCCTGGACTCAAGGGATCCCCAGCCTCAGCCTCCCAGGTAGCTGGGATTATAAGCACGCACCACCATGCCCAGCTATGTTTTGAGGCTAGGTCTCGCTATGTTACCTCGGACAAGTCTCAAAGCGGCAGACTCAAGCGATTTCCAGTCTCAACACCCCCATCCCCCCCCAGGCTGGGATTAAAGCGCTTGCCACCACAGCCTGCAGCAAGTTTTTATTTAAAAAAAAAAAAAAGACTGCTGAATTCCCTATGGATTGGAAATCATACCAGGTTTCTTAGTAAATTCCATAATTACCTCTAATGTAAAGCAAGAAGATATTTTTGATTGCATGTTTCCAGTACCCTCTGCTATATTAGGTTCAACTGATTTTTTTTTTTTTTTTTTTTTTTTGAGACCAGGTCTTGCTATTTTTGCCTGTGGAATCACAGGCTCAAGCAACCCCCAGCCTTAGCTTCCCAGGTAGCTAGGATTACAGGCGCGCGCCACCACACCCAGCAATTTTTGGGGGACTAGATCTCGCTGTGTTGCCCCGGGCAGGACTCGAACAGCGATTCCCCAGACCCAGCTGCAACTTAATAAATTGTCATTTACAGGCACGCGCCACCATGCCTGGCTCTCAACTGATTTTTAAACCTATTTGGAACATCAAGGAGCACCTTCAATCTTAATATATTTAACATTACATAGAGTTAATACTACAAAGTACAGACTGTCCTGGCAGCAAAGTGTTATTGTCAAAGCTAATGTTAAATCACCTTTTTTTTTAGAGAATTAAGTGAACTAACCTATATTTTCTTCTCCTTCCTTCTTGTCTGTCAGTAGAGTTCTTGTCATGCTGAGCTTCTTCATCGTATGACATTTATATTTTAGCACTGGTTTATTATTGCCTTCTGCATCCACTAGAATATAAAAGGAACTCAATTATTAGACTAAATTGCATTAAATAATCATATTAAGTTTCAGTAATTCCAATTTAAGGAGTTAAATTAAACTACTTTCTGTCAAATCAATTTAAGTTTAAAACTAACTCACCCCTCCTGCTCCCAGGATAAAGAAATGACAAAGTACTTAACAATTGAAGGTACAACCAGACTCAAAAACAACAAACATTTCCAGGGGACAGAAATACAACACTATGAGTGAGATTAAAACTATGGGCCAATAGGCTTCAGCCTAAAGTGAAAAACTAAGACCAAGAATTTGGCCTTGTGGGGTAATGCACTCCAAAATTCTACTACTCAAAATGAAGGTGCAAAGTCAGATTTATTACTTACAGCCAAATATGGGCAAATTCCCAATCATGAAAGGTGGCTGTACAGAAAACTACCAACCTGTTGCCTGGGATTACAGCTTTATAAAAACAACAGGCATAGGCAAGAGAGAAGATGAGGCACTGGAGCTATGGATATAAAAAGCACTATATTGGTACTATAAATGTAACTGGTATCACTTTAGAAAGCAACACAGAGATATCTACCAAGATGAACTACATACTTAAAGTATGGCTATTTGGGCAAAATTGGTAATTCATATGGCTGAACCAAGTAGTAAAGTTAAAGATACCTACATTCACAATCTAGCAATTCCATTTCTAAATATATACCTTAGAGACATTTTTACATATGTGCATAAGACACATTAAAAATATAAATGGCAACATTTCTGTAGTGAGTTAATAAGCATAAGCCCATAAGAATATGGGTTCTAGCATTACACCAAGGTTCAAATCGTGGCTCTGCCACTCACCTATGTATGACCTTAAAAGAGGTATATATTCACCATCTGTGCTTTAGTTTCTTCAAATATAAAAGACAATGGTATCAATCTCAAAAGGTTGTGGTAAGGATTAATGAGTTAGCACAAAGAGCATTTAGAACAGCACCTGACATATATAAAGCACTCAGTAAAAATCAATAGTAATATTATTGGAAAAGTGAAAGCAATCAACTTGTTCATTAAATGGAGAATAAACTGTGGTAGAGTCACAAATGGAATATTAAGCAACAGAGGATATAAGCTAGAATTATAGCAACATGTACAAATTTCAAAACATCTCAAAAAACAGAATTGAAAAATACAAAAATGGTATATATTGTAAGTAATATAATATCAAGTATTGGGGGAAAAACAAATTCAGAAGAGTATACCTCTGGACAAATGGTAGAATTTGATACAGCTAGACAATGAGATACTTAACAATCTGTAGATGTATATTTGAAATATTTCATAGTAAAAAGAGCATAGCAATCACTTACCATGTTCAACATTTTCTTCAAATATAACACAGGTCCCAAGAGTGTCTGTAAGAAAATACGAAGTCAACTTGTTGAGAAATAATGAGTTACTTTCTCTAAGAATCATATTTTAAAAAGAGTTTTTTCATCTATCTAGCATCCTCCTACCTTCAAACTCCCCAGCAAAGACATAATTGTCCACTTGCAGAATCGGCCTCTCAGTGTCAATTCCCTACAAGAGAACATAGGATCAAAAAAATCATTAGAAAGTCTTTATTTGTAACCTTGCTACCCAGGGGTTTGCTCTCCTAAGCTGGGGAACCACTAGAGTCGCTTACTTAACAATTACAAGGTAAGCTAAAACTGCTCTGATCACAGCCAATTCAACCTAAAGACTACTTAATTCTTACCCCACTACCAAGGTCTATTTTTTAAGGTAAGAACTGAATATTTTGTCAACAACAGCTCTAATTATTTAAAACAAAGCAATGAATTGAGTGGTAACTCATGATATCACAGTTCAAGTCAAAAGTGAGAGCTCTGGAGTGACTAGTTATCTTCCCTCCCTTCTCCACAGCTTAATCTCAGTATGCACACCTGATTGTCTTCCCTTCACTTTGTGATTGTCTTCCATTTCCCTCTTTCATTTTTTTTCCCAAATTATACCACATTGTTCCATATCATACCACCTCCTCCAAATCTCAATTTCTCCATTTAGTCATTCAGACCCTCCTGCAAAGTTAGGCATTTTCTCCCTGGTACTCCCCACAGTCCTCTTGCCCCTATTGAAGAATCTTAGAGTTTATACTGCTTTATAATAGGAAGGCCTTCAGTCCTTGGGAACAGCTATCTTCCACTTCATTCTGTATTAAAGAAAAACAGTCCCCGAATAATTCTAGAAGACTCACCAAAATCTTGCATTTATTTTCACATTTTGAGAGAAAGTCTGAATCAATAATTCCTGACAATTCCACCAGAACCAACTGTTCCTGGAAAAAGAAAGGAATTATAACAGAAAATGGAAATTCACAAGTCAAACGTCCCCACTGCATTGAACCCACCTTTGTGGAAACTGGGCCCCGCTTTCAAGAGAAGGAAGCCAGGACATTACCAAGGGTAACTTCCTCTACATTCTGCCTACCGTGAGGCAAAGGATGAGCCACTGCGCTCGAGTCTCTTGAGACACCCGCGGGCCCTGTATCCGTCCCTCCCGCCGCATCCCGATTCTCTTCCCCCACATAGCCGGTACGACCATCAACGCCGCCGCCCCACCAGTTTTTGGCTTAGCTCTCACTTCCTCCTCTTCCTCGTCTTCCCGACTCTGTTCATCTGCAGCCGCCATGATCCAGCACCTCCTCGCGAACCCGCGTCATGGCCACGCCCACCCGTGGTCGCCATCTTAAGTACGGGCAGCCGCGGGGCGCGTCTATCTTGCCGCTGCTATCCTAGCCTCGCAAACCGATCCTGCCAGAATGCGAGATGGCCGCTTCCTTACCCACGTGGAGATCCACCCCTGAAACACACCTTAGTTTTATGACAACAGTACCAGCACCTTTCCCAAGGTGAATATACTGATGTATATTCTCAGCTGTGAGTGCTCACAGCTTGCACTTAGAAAAGGGGGGAATGTTGGAGTCTAAAAATGTCAAAAAGTTATCACTAAAGCTTAAAAAAGTCAAGAATACAGCCATAAAGAAAAAAAAAGGAAACAACAGACTGAGGAAGCTAAAGCCCGGAAACATGTAACTGCCCCCATATCAAGTAACCATCTGTCTCTGCAGGGTCTTAACTATGATAAAAGATCTGTGTGAAAACTTTCTGTAAACGGCCTAAAAAATGCTACCCTGCCCCCTCCAAGAGTGTCACTGTGGCTTGGAGGCCAGACCTCAGCTCGAGTTGATAAAGGCTTTTTGCTTTTGCATCTCCCGTGGTCTTGTGTCTTTTGTGAGCCTAAAAAGATTCAAACCGTAACATTCAACCAAACCTACAATATCTCCAAAGTATACCTGTACTCTATAATGTCTCTTAATAAGTCAATACAAATATAACATACTCCAAACAAATGATTGATTCTATTATTCCATAGGCATAGGAGGAGATAGAAGAAATAAAGCCCAAATTTAGTTGTGCTGTCCTTTTCTACATATTGGTACTTGGGAGGGTGTCAACCAAGAGCTGACATCCAGCTGCAAGTGTTAATTTTAAGTGTTGTGGGACAAAACACTAGCAGAGGAAGGCTAGTGGGAGGAAGATGCTTGTGTTGCAGGCAAGAAAATCCCCTTGGGGCAGGCTCTTGCTTGATTTTCACCACGGCTAGCAAGAAACATAGTCTTGCCTTACAAGAGCTAATGTCCCAAGGTCTTTGGAAAGCAATTAAATCAACAAAGAGTAGCCTTACCTAGAGGGAACACTACAAGTCCTCACAGACCTTTGCTATTTAAAGTTTAAAGTCCATTACATGATGGGCACCTCTGTAACTATGATGTCAATGATGTAAGAGTCCTCTGTATGTTCTGATTGATAACATTAGCACAACGGTTTTGCTCACATTATCCTGCATATGTTCATATTGATAAGAAAATCCAAATACTCAACTTTAAAACAATTTCATCTAACAAGTTATTCAAAACAAGCTCAAATCACAAAAGTCCCAAACAAGTTTTTGAAACATGAATTTGAAACTCCAATAAGATTATAGATAGATAGATAGATAGATAGATAGATAGATAGATAGATAGATAGATAGATAATATATCTATATAATAGAATTAGCCGAGCATTTGGCACATATTAAACATTTTATGTGAATTCAATCTATTAGTAATAGTACTATATAAATTTTTAGAGTATTTTGAATTAAATATTTTCATGTACATCTTTCCTATTTCTACATATGCAAACACTTTTTCTACAAAAATATGTTTAAATTGTACATCTGTTTTGAATTTGCTTTTCCCACCACATGCAGTATCATTGATATGTTTTAATACTTTCCATGATAAGTACAGATCTATATCATACTTTTTATTAATTGCATAGTAATTATTGTATACTATAGATATTACACAACATTTCAGTAAATGTGTTTGCACAATTTTACCCAGTTGTCAATTGAGGTTTCACAGCTTCAAAAAATTAAATTCTAAATGTGACAACCGTGATCTGAGACAATGTTCCTCACTTCCTCAACTCAGGTTTCTTATTAAACCAAAATAAAAATATTTGTACTTACTATGTATTTTTGTCCTCCCTCACCCTTCCACTTACTTTGTATTTCTTTTTAAGGGAGACATGTATTCTTTCTCCAAGTTTGGCTTACATCTTGAAAATTTTTTCTACAAGTATTTACCTTTATTCCGTACTTACAACTCAGAATTGGATTTGTTTCTTGTTAGATCTATGGCATTGAGGAGCTACTTTTTTTGCAGGGTACACAATAAAGATATTTATTTGTTTGTTTGTTTATTATTTATTTATTTTTTGAGACTAGGTCTTGCTATTTTTGCCCATGGAACTGTAGGCTCTAGTTGCCCAGGATACCACTGACTCAAGCAATCCCCAACCTCAGCTTCCCAGGTAGCTGGGATTACAGGCGCACGCCACCACACCCAGCTATTTTTTTTTTTTTTTGGAACTAGGTCTCACTACGGGTCCCAGGAGGGACTCGAACCACGATCCCTGGCCCCAGCCGCTTCATACGCTGAAGCTTACAGGCATGAGCCACTGTGCCCGGCCCACAATAAAGGTTTTTATCAGCATAATGACTGCATGTCAAATTATCAGGCATACTTGCAATTGCTCCCATTTTCTCATGTTCTTCACCTTTTCCTTCTTTATAAGATTTATCCTTAGATATGCTTTTTTTTCAAAAATGACTTTGGTTTTCATTGTAGTTTGCATTTTACAAGTACAGGCTCTCCTCCTTCTCTTTCTGGTGTTCTTTTTTTTTTTTTTTTTGAGACTAGGTCCTGTTCCCAGGGTAGTCCTGATCCTGGGGACTCAAGCAATCCCCAGCCTCAACCTCCCAGGTGACTGGGATTACAGGCGTCCACCACCGTGCCCAGCTGCTTGTTTGTGACCAGGTCTTGCTATGTTGCCCAGGGTTGTCTCAAACCAGTGAACTCAAGTGATCCCTGGCCTATTGCCTCCCAGCGCTTGGTTTACAGACGCATGCCACCACACCCAGCTTTTTTCAAGTGTTCTTATCACACTGCACTGACCAACAAAATAGCCACCAGCCATCCCCATTGGTTTCTTGTGCTCCTTCCTGACTTTATTCTTACCGCTCCGGCTTCTCCTCCCACTCTGGGAGCCTCAGTTCTAGAGTCAGCGAACCCTTTGTTTTGTTTCTCTATATTCCATATATAAATTACACCACCCAGTATTTGTCTTTCTCGTTTTGACTTATTTCACTTAACTTTAACTCTTTCAGCTCCATCCATCTTGTCACAAATGGCAACATTATCTTTTTTTTTTATAACTGAGTAGTATTCCATTGGGTATATGTACCACATCTTCCTCATCCACTCATTTATCTTGTTTCCACAGCAAAGCTCCTGTAAACAGTGTTGCAATGAATAGGGGATGTGCATGTTTCCCTTCAAATTAATGTTTTTGTATACTTCAGATAGATACTTGGGAGTGGAATTGTTGAGTCATATGGCAGATACATTTTTAGTTTTTTTAGAAACCTCAAACTGTCATAGGGGCTGAACCAGTCTGCAGTTCCACCAAGAGTGTAAGAGGATTCCTTTTCCTCCACACTCTCACTTACTATTTCTAGAATTGATGATATAGTCATTCTCACAGATATAGGGTGGTATCTCATTATTGTTTTGATTTGTATCTTTTTGAGGATTAGTGGTGATGAAAATGTTTCATGTGCCTGTTAGCTCTCTGTGTGTCTTCTTTTGAGAAGTACCTATCGCTGCTCGTTTTAAAAATTGGGCTATTTGTTTTCTTTTTGTTAAGTTCTTTGTAAACCTCTGATATCAGCCCTACGTCAGATATGTGGTGTGCACATATATTTTCCCCATCCAATAGAATGTCTTTTTGTTTTAGAAACAGTTTCTTTTGCTGCCCGGAAGCTTTTCAGTTTGATGTTTTTTATCTACTTTTAATTGATATTTGTGTGTGATGTGCAACAGTGGTCTAGTTTCATTCTTTTACATGCATATGTCCAGTTTCCCAACATCACTTCTAGAAGCAGTTTTCTTTGTTCCAATGTATATTCTTGCTCTTTTGTGATATATTAACAATCCATATCCATGTGGTTTTATTTCTGGGCTTTTAATTATATTCACTGGTCTGGGTATCTGTTTTTGTTCCAGTACCAAGCTGTTGTAATTATTATAGCTTTGTGGTATAGTTTGAAGTCTGAAAGTGTGATACAGCCATTTTTCTCTTTTACCAGAATTTTTTGGCTATCCAGAGACTTGTTTTGTTTCCATATGAATTTTAGTGCTATTTGTTCTACTCCTTTTCTTACTATGTATATTTTATTTGAAAATTAGATGGTGTCTAAAAATGCTTCTATAAAGTGAGCCAGAAGGAGAAAGATAAATACTGGATGGTTTCACTCATTTGGTAGAATCTAGGAAACTAAACAAAGCATCAGACAAAGACAAACTGTAAAACTGACCCTTGAAAGCAGACTATAGAACTGAGAAAGAGTGATAGTATAGAGCAGAATCAAAAGAGAGCGTGGTGGAGTACTGTGGGTGTTATGGTGCTGGGAAAACTATGATAACTGCACCTGAAGGAAGTAAATCTTATATTGTGAAAAAATAAAGGTGTTTAAAAAGTAAATAAATAAAAACATATAATATTGCATGTAAAAATAAAAATGCTTATAAACTGAGAATTTCAATAAACTATCAGATATTTTTAGAACAAAAGGATGATAAAGAAGATAAGGGCAATCTAAGCTGAGGGAACAGCAGATGTAAGTGTTTGAGGAAAGGAAATGTATGTGTTTTGGGGGGGGGGGGTTTGAGACTAGATCTCGCTATTTTTACCCATGGAACTGCAGGCTCTTGTTGCCCAGGATACCACTGACTCAAACAATCCCCAGCCCCAGCTTCCCAGGTAGCTTAGATTACAGGCGTGCGCTACCGCGCCTAGCTATTTTTTGGAACTAGGTCTCACTGTGTTGCCCCGAGCAGGACTTGAAATGCATTCCCTACCCCCAGCCGCTTCATAGGCTTAAGCTTACAGTCACTAGCCACCATGCCCAGCTGAAATGTATGTTTTACAAGGTCTGTGTAATACCTCAAATATCCCTTTCAAATAAACAAGCCTCATTCTTCTAGTCAAGTTTACTTTTTCTTCAGTATTTATGAAGCAATTGTTATTTTTATTTATTTTGAATGATTCACAAAGGGATATAGACTGAAAATTAGGGCTTCCATGCTTGCCCCCTACTTTGCTCTCCTATTTTACCAGTTTTTTGTGTATCCTCTCAGAGATAGTCTGTGTATTTACAAAAACATATATGTATACAAAAATCTGTAAAGTAATTATAACATTTTTTTTTATTCAGTACATGGCAAGCTTATTAAGGAAAAGAGGAAAAAAGGAAAAAGACATGTCTGCACAATTAGACACTACACCGTATAACTGTTCTCTTGGTAGGAAAGGAGACATTATAACAGTAGTTCCATGGCTTAAAAACTAGGCCCCTTTAAAATTATCTTAAAGGTTGAAACATCTCTCAGGCAGAAAACTGGAACTTATCAAGCAAAAGACCCATTTTAATTCAGCTTGAAACAAGGAGAAGACTCTGTAGTGAAGGGAAATTGTCATGGTCTGTAATTCGGGTACACTTTTAATACCTTCTACTTTCAATGACTTAAAAATCAGAAAAAATAATAAGACTTAGGCCCATCTTCAAAAGACTAAACTGTCAGCAGTAGTTCTGTCTGCCTATGACAATGCAGGTATTTCTCTTTGCTAACCTTCTCCTGTACAAAGCAGTGGAAGCAATTCTCCTACCAAGAATGCCCACTTGGGCCTAGGCAGGTCACTAGTCAGCTCTTTCTGCCTGCTTGCGTCTGTGCAAGTTCCTTTACCCTTCTCTCCCTTTTGATAATAAACTTGCCTTTTTGGATCAAAAACAACAAACAAACTCTAAACTGTCCTCACTTAAAAGTAAAAGCAAAGTAAAAGAACAAGGTGTATATCTATGCACAAAATCTTGTTCATCAAAAAGAAAAAAGAAGGAATGAAGTACAGATACATGCTGCTACATGGGTGAGCTCAAAAACCAGAAGTGTCTACTAAGAAATCAGATGTAAAAGACCACATATTGAATGATTCTATTTCTATGAATTGTCCAGAATAGGCAAGCCTGTATATAGAGAAAGTAGATTAATGGCTAGCAAACCCAGAGGGAAGGGGAACAGGGAATAACTGCTATTGTGTATGGAGCTTTTTCCTGAACAAAAAAATGTTCAGAAATCGGTGGTGGTTACACAGTTCTGTGAATACACTAAAGACTTGTATGCTCTGGGTTTTTTTTTTTTTTAATTATATCTCTAAAAGGGTGAATTTCAAAAAAGGTGGGGGGTGAATTTCAGGCCGGGCATGGTGGCACATGCCTATAAGCAAGCAGTAGCCTAGGAAGCCGCAGTCGGGGCCAGGGGTTGCGGTTCAAGTCCCACCGGGGGTACGTAGCGAGACCTAGTTCCAAAAAAATATAGCTGGGTGTGGTGGCAAGTGCCTGTAATCCCAGTTACCTGGGAAGCTGAGGCTGGGGACTGCTTGAGTCTGTGGTACCCTGGGCAACGAGAGCCTGCGGTTCCACAGGCAAAAATAACGAGACCTAATCTCAAAAAAAAAAAAAAAAAATACACTCAGCTAGTTCTAAACTGAACAGGGAAGAGAAAATTGCTTGAGGTGATTAAAGAAAGATCTTTGGAGGCTAGATGAGGGTCAGCTACCATGCAGCTGCAAAGTAGAAGTGTAATTTGGTCCTCATTCAAATAGATGGCTTAAGGTTCCATGTATGGAGAAGATGGGAGGGAAGGAGAGTTGGCAGGGATCAAGTATCATTAGCTTGCTTTCACTGAACCTGCTTTAATAAAGCCTATTAACAGTCTCAAGAGGTTATATTATCAAAAGTGATGTTCAAAAAAATTTAACAATTTAAATTCAGCCATGCTGTAGCAGGATAGTGGGAAAGCTGGATAATTGGGGCAATCTGGAGAAGGCTTGGGCTTTGTGGCAGTTGTTTATTATATACTGCTGTGAAAGAGTTCCAAAACTTTTAAAATTGGTGTGGTTTTACCAGTGTATACAAGTTCAGTATTGGTCCTCATTAGTCTAACTTCCATTTTACATGGTAGAAATTGAGACTTGAAAAATTAGGAAACTTGCTTGTCCGATTTAACCCACTCATTATCTTTTCAGGAAAGCAGGGGAACCTTACCAGACCTAACAGAGATGCTACGCCTTACCTCAGGCTATTTAAGGTTAGAGGAATAAGAAGACACATCCAACCCTTAACAGAGTTTCAAGGGAGACAAAGAACTCAGGAGCCAAATACCTAATAAAAACGGGTCAATCACATCATACTATAACAAGATTTGAGTGATGGCTAGTCCTTGTTCTGTGAGCTTGTCCATTGTTGCTGTAATTCTTAGTCTGTGAATTGCAACCACAAATGTGAATGCATAAGAAAAGTCAAGGTTTCTTCAATTTCTTTAAATCAAATTGAAGTTGATTGAGCCTTTATTATATGAGGATGGCAGGCAAATTTAATCACTCTCAGTTTCCTAACTTTGACAGCCTTGAGTCATACCTGTGTATGACCTCTCCAGTCTTCACCCCACATTGGCTACTGCTGATATTCTTGAAATACAGGGATTCTGTTTTTGCAAAGCCTCAGAATCCCTGCTGTCTTTGGGAACCTTAATGGTTAGAGGTCTATTCCTTCTCAGCAAACCATGCGTAGGAGTGGACATGGCTCCAGAGTACTGCTACAGCAATAAGGACACTCCAATTCCCACTCCTTACAGTCTACACACTTTTCCAACCAAAGAAATCTGTTTTGCCTCCAGTTTTCGAAAAAGGTACTTCTACCCACTTACCTCTTAGATACCTACCATCATTCCTTCAAAGAGCTCACACACTAACAAAAACAAGAAAAGGTATGGTTTTCAAGTAATTTCAGTTTTAACATCCCAAACAAAGGGATACAAATAGTTTTGCTACCTGCTTGGTAGAAATAAAAGAGAAAACATAGAACATTCTCATTTCCACATATTTATTCCATGAATTATTCTGTTGTACCAATAAAATCTTTTGGTGAAGAAAATCAAAACTTGTCAGGTTGATTTTAGAGTTAATGGAATCTGTTCACACCCTAGGTCAAAATAACCTAGGAGCTTGGCAACTCAAAGTGCACACAAGAAAAGAGATTTGGTGGCAGTGGGTATCCAATACCCTGAAGCTCTTGTGTGGTTTCTGGGGCAGTGCAAGAAAGGGAGTGGGAATGAGAATAAGGAAAAACACCAGGTGTTGTTGAAACTCTATAGAGGAATAAAATTCACTTCAAAATTTTCTAAGTAATTAGGTTCTGCTAAGTTGAGGGTTACAAAGTGCGGGAAATCTTATAAGTCAGATTAAAAAGAGCCATATCATATTCTGAATTTTAACCCTTTACTAGATATATGATTTAAAAACATTTTCTCATCTGTGGGTTGTCTTTTCATTCTGTGGACAGTGTCTTTTGATGTAATTTTTTTTAATTTTCATGAAATCCAACATAAAAAATAAAATAAATGAAAAGCACCATATGAAAGACAAATGATTTGCTTTACTGCACCCACAGTTAAAACTTTGTGAAAAAAATCTGCACTACCATCTGGTGAGAGACAATTGGTTTTAATTGTAGTTAATAAGAAGAACATTACTTTAAAAATTTAGAAATACAAGTTCTGAGAACTATAAATGGAGATGTTGTGTTCTTTATTTAAAGGCCTGCCACTAGGAGGAGACAAATGAATTTAAAATTGATCTATTCTTCCTTTACATTTTTTAATATTAACCAAAGCCTACATGAAAAGTATATTAAGTAGCAGAATTAGTAAGGAATTAGTGATTATTGACATTTCATATTACAAATGAACATGTTACATTTAAATAATAGTTTATATTACATTTTTTTAAAATCACATCTTACTCTGTTTTAGATCTAAAAAGCAAATGTCATATCAGTTGTTCTCATACTTCAGAATCACCTAGAGGGCTCCTCAGGACATAGGTTATTCAACCCTATCCACAGAGTTTCTGTTTTGTCTGGACTGACATACAGCAAGAAAAAAAGATTTCTTTCCAACAAGCTTGTCATAACGCTAATGCTAAGGCTTCTGTTTGGGGAAACATACTTTAAAACTCACTGTGCTGCATGGCTACAGAAGCAGACAATTCACCAACAGATTCAATTCAATACTGAAAATATACTAAGCTAATTCAGGTCACCAAGTATAGACAGTAGAATTGGAATGATCGTCTTAGAATTTTGAACTCAAATGAAAGCAGTTTTTTACTTAGTTTGTAACAGTTAGCACTAAGACAGTGTAAGAGGTGAAGACAGACTGATGGCAAAGACACCAAGTGGCATCTCCAAGAGTCTCATACCTCTGACTTAACACCCCCTCCAAGCCCCCGATTAAACAGAAAATGTTCCCAAAACATCAATTTCGCTTACTGACAAGGAACTAAAGGGATTCTTTTAATGTTAAGGCAAAAATGGGTGGTAGGGAGGTTCATGTGTGCCAAATCTGCATAACTTTTTAAAGATACAGGGATATAATTAGAAATTTCTCAAAAGTAAACTGAGAAAGATTTCTAAAACCTTTAGTACTACATTCCCTAAGGGTACTCTCTTCCCACTCTTTACATTTTTCTCTGCTGTGAGGAGTACTTCTGTGGACAATTTTGAGAAATGGTGGTCCAGGTCAAAAGCAAATGACAACTTGGAACAAGATGATGGCATTTATAGTTGGAGAATAGCCACAGCTCCTGTGGTGTGTGGTAGAATCTGTGGAATTCCACACCAAATTAGATGGAGCTGGATACAGGAAAGAAAAGAGAAACAGAGAAGAAAAATCCAAACTACTACAACCAAGACTTTGGTTGACTGGGAATGGGATGGGGAGGTATTAAAAAAAATAAAAATATGAGGAGGAACTAGCAGGAGGAGCTAAACGTTGAGGCTGACTTTAAACCTGAGTTGCCAAACAACAATTTGCAGAAAAATGGGAGGAGTGACTGAAGGGGGGGATACAGAGGGGGGATATGGAGGGAGGAGGAGGGATCAATTAATTCACAATTGTGACAAATCAATAAAATGAATAAAACTGAAAAAAAAATAAAAAAAAATAAAATTGACTGGAGGGGAAAAAAAAAAACAAAAAAAAAACCTGAGTTGCAGTTCCTTAGAGTACTGTTAGGTGGAGCTAGTGTGTAGTTGTTGTGCAGTTATTGAAATGTAGTCACAGAACTTAGGGATCAGAGGATAAACCCTAAGTTTAGCCAGATATTTATTTTTTAAATGATGCAATTCCCTTCCCTGCCCATCCCTCACCTCCAAGACCTGGTCCTGACTTCCTTAAGGGAAAGGGTAAGTGGTCATGTTATAAAGGAAATATCACTGAAAAAACAAGCCTGTACAACCTTTACATAAAACCCTTTATTATGACTTAAAATCAGAAAGTTTAGCTGTGCTGCAAAGTATAAAGTCACTGGCAAAGGTAAAGTATAAACACAGACTTGAGGGTTATCAGTGGGAACAGCTCTTTGGCAGTGGTGTATGTGGTGGTTTGGAACAGGAAGTTTCTGTAGATGTTCAAGTATGGGTAGATGAGATCCTGGATTAGGGTAGGAACTGAAGATCAGAGTTATTCCAACCTAACAAAGCAGTAGAATTTATCTCTCTAAATAAGGAGACAAAAGATTTTTTATTTAAATCTCCAACTGTGAGCCTGAGAATTAGTTCAAAAGTATAGTATTGGTGACATGACATAATACAATATATTGTGTTTGTACAACTTCTTTGACCAAACAGATGAAATGATGATTAACCAAAATAGTGGTTCTCATGTTATAGTCAGCAATACCTGGGACTTTGTTACTAATGCAGATTCTCAGGCCTGATCCCTAATCACTAACTCAGGCCCAATTATTTGTGGTTTAACAAGCTCTCCCAGTGGTTCTGATGCACACTCATGTTGAAAATTGAGCTAGACCAATCCAAGTTTTTTTTTTTCTTTCTTTGTTTCAAAGATTTGAACTGGGATGTACAGAGGTAATTAGTCTGTTCATTGTGGGAAGAGAAGCTGGAAGTTGGTCATAAAGAGACTATGAGTAAGCTGAAATTATGAGTAAGCAGAATCTGTAACTCAATGAAGTAGTTGGCGGGTAGTCATTAGAGACAGAGGAATGGTGATATTCTATGGCTAGGAAGCTCTGCATTCGGGCAGGAGCCCAGAGCGACAAGCTAACCCAGCCTCTAGATGTACATGAATATGTCCAGTTCCGTGCTGAACCTAATTCCCAACTGAAACCCAAACATAATGCTATTCTTAGGTTCCTATGATATTCTTATCTCCTTTACTGTCACGTGTATCCTTAAAATAGATACAGGCTTCCTACTACGTGGGGTGACCTGAGTGAAGCTGTGTTCCTAAAACATTGAAATAAGCAACCATATCTCCAAAGCAGATTAGGCAAAACTTTAAATTAATAAAAAGATGGCCTTTTTAAAAGCATGGGCATTTTTTTATTGTACTTTAAAAATAAAATTTACTAGTGTAACCATTTTAATGTGTACTGTTCGGTGGTAGTGTTGAATAGTTACATTATTGTGTAACCGATTTCCAGACCTTTTTCCTCTTGCAAATTACATTTTAAAGAATTGTTTTTTGATGAAATGTATTTTAATGTTCAAGTTTCCCCCTGAACAACTGAACAACTTCTAAACTTCACCATCAAGTCTGATGCTCAGGTTCATATTTGGTTTGGGGAATTTTGTTTGTTTACTTCTTTTATTAAGTGCTTATTCAGGTGGCCTCTAGAAAACAGACTGCTAGTTTTTCAATTGGAATGTCTTTTGGCCTCTCCTCACATTTCTCCCAGTTACGACCCTAATTCAGGTCTAAACTTCCCACCTTCACATTTCAACATCTTCTGTGTATGGTATGGCATCATCACCCTTTCTTTTTTTAATTTTATAGCTCACATTTTTCATTTTGACCTTTAAGCAAGCATACATTTCAAGATAGAATTATAAACATGAAGATTCCACAAGTGTGGGCAAGTGAGGCAGCAGTTTAATCCTCTCTAGAACACTACTTTGTCTGGATCCTTGATTTGTGATTTGATAAAAGAAGGATTGAATTAGAAGAAATGATTTTTCCCATCTCTGGCATTGATATAACAACCATTTTATTTTACTTTATCAAATGGATGGTACTTCCCTCTAGCCTATTTTTCAAAAGATTACATATTTAAATAACTTGGTCTTATAGAATTAACATTCTATTATCAACACATTTCAAGAAAGGAAGTCGAAGTTCTAAGAACAAAACTGTTATACTTAGGGTGTTACAAAATGTTTTAATTTGTTGTGACAGTTTAGCTCATATCAGAACTTACCATACTTATCAAACCTCACACTCTTCCTTCTTACCCACCAACTAACCCTTTTGTTCCAACCAAGCCAATCTGCTGAAACTCTACATCCTGTCTTTTTTTTCTTTTCGTTTCTGGGTCTTTGCTAATGTCATTTGCTCCATTAAACCGAGTTTAGCTCCTTCTCAGTTCTTGCTCAAAGCCTGACTCACTCCAAAAAACTTGTCCTCATTAACCTACTCTAATCTTATATTTATTCATTCATTCATTCAACACACACTTACTGGGCATTTAACTTCTACCAGTCCCTCCACTCCCCTATAAATATCCATGTACAACTTTAAGTCATATTGCTCACATACAGTTTTGATTTGATAGTTTGTGTATGTGTATTTTTTTCTCAACCTGATTTTGAGTGGCTTTTGTGCTTAAAATCAAAGAAGTGCCTTTCTGTGTTCGGTGCGTTGGGTTTATTAAGGTTACTGAATGAATGAATGAATGAATGGATAGGTGAATTAAATAATATTAAATAATATTAAATAACATGAGCTAGCTTAATTCAAAGGAACTTGAGGGGAATACTTAACTTGAATTTAAAAGTTATTCTAAGCCCAAGCTTTGAGGTTTACATTATAGATGATTCTGTTAAGTGGACTCTCTCTGCACTGGGCACTCTTCTCCAGTATTTTTTTATTGGAATCACCCATTTTTGACCCTTAGTCATTCATTGTTTATATTATTTCTTCTTTATAAAATCATTTGACGGACCCAAAGACTCATATATGCAATTGTTCAGAAAGCGATCTTTTAATTATGAAGGTGAGTTCATGTGTATTATTATTTATTCTTTGCAATAAGAGTACAGGTCCCTTCTTGGTAAGGACCTGATATCTGAGGTAGTCTCACAAAAAATATAATTCTGAGTTTACAGTGAATACTGAATAAATAAGGACATAAATAAATTATAAAGACAAATACTTTCCCCTTAGAAAAAAGAATCTTCTTTCTCTAAGTCAGGAAGGGTGATATTTTCCCTAAGTTCCTGTGTGTGTGTGCTATGTATGTGTAAGGACCAAAGATCTGTTTGTTTTAATCAGTTCATCAGAGGATTCTGATGTTTTCATAAGCTGAAGTGCTATGACCCCAAGTACAAGGTAGGACTAGCAAATAAGGCTCAGGACTAAGGAGTATGGACCTTCAAATGAGACTGCCTGGGTTCATCAAACTCTACCACTTACGCTCTGTAGAATGGGAAGAACAGTGTCATTATCTCAGAGTTGTTTTGAAGATTAAGTCAATATGTGTAAGTCTCTTGGAACTGAGTAGGACAGTGTAAACATCATGGATACATTGCCATTATTAGAATTCTAAGCATTCACTTTCCAACAAAAAAAGTACACATTTCCATAGAAAGTCTGTCAGTTGTAGACAATTTGTCCCACAAAGTTCATCCTTTCATCCTTTCTCTTTTTCTCCTTCTAGAAAAATAGGCAAACAAAGCCAGGATATTGTCTTATTTCAGGGTAAGCCTGCCCAAAGAGAGACTAGATCTTTTACTACATGCTTATGAGCCAGCCATGAGTACTCATTTTTTTGGTGCAGCTTCTCCATAATTAAAATCATAGAAAGAGGGCAGGGATTCAAATGAGTCTAATTTTTTTTTCTCACTTTCCTGGAAGTGTTTGGGTAGCTACAGAAGGTAACAAAACACAAAGGCTATTGTAGCAACAATCCTATGCCCAAGTCATCTCTTGTCCCAAGTTTCTATGGAGATCATGTTGACTCCAGGGCCTCTTCTTCATCTACTCCTGTCTCCAGGAGATTTGGTAGCCTTTTGTAGATGGAAAACATTCCCAAGACCGAACCAGAGCATTTATAATTCCCCACTCCCCTGCCCTTTATAGAGTGAGATGAGCTTTGGCAACTGATGACTTGAGGATGGATCCTTGACCGCAATTATGCCTGGGAAATTCAGTTTTTCTACAATGGATTCCTTGTTGAAATGTGTATCCGGCCTGGCTATGATTAATTGACTCTTTTAAAATTAGACTTTCTTCTTATCATGTGACTTTTAGAAAGTTATTTAAGATTAGAACTTCTATGTCCCTGTTTGTAAGAAGGAATTTACAGTAGAATATTAGTGTAAGAAGATTTTAAGACAATTTATATACTCCTTACATTTTTATGAAGAAGTTAGATTCAGAGACTTACATAAGATCAAGAGAAAGAGGTTGCACCAGGACTAAAACCTGTGAAATTTAGTTAATTTTATTATTAACAAAGGGCTAAAAATGGGGAATTTTGCATGAGGTTCAAACATTTAAATGCCATTGGTGTTTTACTTTTTTTGGTATTTTTTGAGACTCTAGCTACTGAATGAAACATGAAGAATTTATTTTTAGTATTTCATCTAATTATAATAAATGCTTTGCTGTTAAATATAAGATAAAGTTACGGTTACTGTGAATATATACATTTCATAATTTGGAATTATAATTTTAATTGATATTTAATGAGTTGATTCTTTTAAAAAATGATTGTTATGATATATGAATTGAATCTCTATTATAAATGATTCTAGTCTTCTGTCGCTCATCAAAAGTATGTTTTATTTTTAGGAACCTTAATTCTACTTAAGGTATTCAAAAATAATTTTGGATATAGGAAAAAGTTTCAAGAATAGTACAATGAATCCCCAGTCTTTACATTGTAACTTTATATAACATATATATATTTCAACATTCTATACATACCTTCTTTCTATACATACCTTTTTCTATACATACCTTTTTTTCTGAGGCATTTAAGGGTAAGATGTAGACATGATGACCTTCTAACCTTCTTAGCTGAGAAATACCGCACCCAGCAACTAGAGTAACTCAGTATCGATCTTTTCAGCAACACCCACTCAGACAGATACTAATCATTGTTGATAGCATCATTTTCAAATTGTAGCATCTTCTGACATGAACAATGGCAGATAAAAATCTAACTGTAAGACAATTAATATAGTCTTTTAGCTCGATAGATATTTATGAAAGTACGTTGGCACTTCAGCAGCTGTAAGAATAAAACATTTCGTTCATTTGAGAGTTGCCGAGCTCAACAAAGACCTCTCTTTCTCTCACATCCTTTCTCCCCACTTATACATTGAAGCATTTTCTTTTCAGAGTGAGAAAATTATGTAAAATAGATTGCATTTGCTTGTAAATAAAGGGTCGGATGATCAAATCAGATGGCTGCTCAGTCTTTTGGCAAATAATCAAATCAGAGATCTAAAACGACCTGTTTTGCATTCTTTAAGGAGTCCATATGTTTTCTGTAGTTTTAGTAATGTGTTAACCATTTTTGTTAGCATTGGAATGAAATTGGAGGGCGTCAAATAAGTCTTAAGGTACTTTTTTGCTCATATTGCATAGTCATCCAAATGATATTATCATTCATTAACATCTATTCCATATAGAGGAGACAGGCTGTACTGAGGAAACATTTTCACATCTTGCCTTTATTTCACATTCTATCCAGATCTCCACAGGAATCTTGATACCCTCCCCATCCCCCACCCCCCGACATCAATGCTATAGATTTTGTAAGCTCATGTTAAGACTACACTGGACTATTTAACACAGAGGACCTCATCTTAAAACTGCCACAAGAGCTTTGGGTAGCAAAGGGAACTGAGCGTTAACAATAATACTTAAAATAGTTGATGTTTAATCAAGCAAACTTGATTTCCAGTGTCATCTGTTTTGAACAAAAAACCATTTTGCAGGAAGTTAGTTATCATCACTATATAGATCAGTGTAAATAGCAAAATCGCCTTGTGCAAACCACGCCCATTTCTATAAGCAAAAGAGTTTTATAGCAACAAGTATTTTTTGGCAACATTTGACCCTTAGTCCTGGTTTTAGGCAGAAACTTATTTCTTATACTTAAGAGGAAAATGCCTAAAGATGCCTAAAGCTTTGCTTTAACCTCACCATTCTGTGCTCCTCACTGTGAACCTGAGTTCTTATCAGATGAATAGAACATGGCTTACTGTTTTAGTACTAAGTGTCTAATTTTCTGAGACTATTGGCATCTTTCTGGTGCCATTGTAGTTTTGATTAATGTCTGAAGGGAAATATTTTATAATAT
Source organism: Uropsilus gracilis (assembly GCA_004024945.1). NCBI lineage: Eukaryota > Metazoa > Chordata > Mammalia > Eulipotyphla > Talpidae > Uropsilus > Uropsilus gracilis. The sequence continues at coordinate 6,770 of PVHY01009109.1, read as the reverse complement.
CAATACAAAATAAGTGGCACTTAATTTTTGTTGTACTGAATGTCAAAAACACTACCAGAAAAAGAAAAAAAAAACAACAATTAACCTCCTGTCTTCTATAGAAATGTAGCATCACAGCTATTTACCAAGCACTCCTGGAATATGATCCTTGTATGGATTCATGAATGTGGATATAAATTTAAAAGTTGATAATGCAGTTTGATTAGATTGCACTGTGATTTAAGAACTGATTTTCCCACAAAGATGGTGTTTTTTTTCCTATACTAAGTGATCCAGGAAAACAACTAGTTAAGGATACAAGCATCCAACATTTAAGAAAAATTTTCCAGTATTAAAAAAGAAAAAAGAACATGATTAATTAGTTGTCATCGGATCTTCCTCTTATTTTATTTTGTTTCACCTTGTTCTTTGTTTAAAACAATATCTTTACTAAGAGCTGTGTACCCCATGATGTATCATCTTAAATGAATTTTCTTAGACTGTTTTTTGTTTGTTTATATTTACTTTCTCAGTTGTCTATGCATACCTGGGTGTTTTCATCGTTGCTTATTTTAAGGAGGGAGATGCTTGCTGCACAATCACAAAAATCCTCCTATAAGGGAGGAAACATCACAGTATTTTCTATATGGAAGTCATTCTGGTAGCTTGGAACACAAATGGGCGTCACCAACATCAACATCAGTGGCGTCACCAAAGCCCCTGTTAACTTTAGATACATTTCAGAAAAAAATATTTTACTGATGTTGTGCTAAATGAACAGCATCTATTTATCTTTCATGAGCTTGTGTTCCATGACAAACTGCCCATCATCTGATAAAGTCGTTTGAGAGTACAGGACTATTTGTGACTTACTGTGTCTTTTGGCATAACATAGTACACTTTGTAAGAGACTGATATATAGCAGATTAATTGGAACAATTGATTGCAAAATTCCAGTTTGCAGGTAAAGAGTCAGTGCATAGGGGCAAAAAAGGACAGACTTGGGGAAACAAAGCAACTTCAATTCTAATTATCCTAACATTAAAACCACATGTATTTCTGTTCAGAAATATTTTAACAAATCCAGGTGGGTGTCATTTATAGTTGAGGTTTGGGAAAAAAATTAATTATACTAACAAAAAAAATTTTTATGCATTATTGTGTCTGATAGTATTAATGTTCTCCTTGGGGAACTAACAAAGCATTTTTTTTCTTTTCTTTCTTTCTTTCTTTTTTTTTTTTTTGAAACTAAGTCTCGCTATCTTTGCCCATGGAACCGCCGGCTCTCGTTGCCTCGGGTACCACAGATTCAAGCAATCCCAGCCTCAGCTTCCCAGGTAGCTGGGATTACAGGCATGCAAAACATTTTTTTTTAACTCCCATGTAAACAAAATGTTGCATCACTAATGGGGATGTGGAATAGATAGCAAAAGTCTCCTGTAACACTTAATTATGTCAGTGCTAACTTTCTGTCAAACATGTCCTTTCCTAGACAATCATGTTAGGAAGTTTTAGAAATGTCCCAAAATGACAAATTATAATATGAAAGTAAAGTACCTTTCTCATTAAAGAAATGAATAAAAGAAAACACTTAAGAACTTTAAGCAAGTTCTTTAACAGACCTCACCTGCCTCAATGACAAAAGTAGAGAATTAGATGGGATAACACCAATGTCCCTTCTACATAACTCGCTTCAGGCTTTACAGAAGAGAAAATATGAAGGAGGCACAGAATTGAAAAAAAATTACCATGTGAACTATGAGTTAGGATTAAGGATGATGATGGAAGCCTGTACCCCATATCACCATTTAGTGTTGCAGCCAGTGAGCTTCTGCAGCAAGGTGCAAGGCACTCTTGCTAGCCACCTGATTCCATCCACAGAAAGAACATTTTGCCTGAGCTTGCCATTTAAGCTATGTTTGCTATGTTTCAGAGAAAGACTTTACAACAGTGTGTGGTCAGGAAACCCTTGCACCTGTCTCTGGATCTTAACTTTCTGAGCCTCCAACACTGGACACATACTACTCAGGTATTGAAGTTAGTACTCGCCACTGTATTGTCATATCAGACAATCAGGTCTATATCCCTCTCTAGCTTGCATAATGCTTTGCTTATAGTACATACTTATTAAACGCCCCTTGAATTGTCTTTTTGTCTATAAAATAATGAAACTTAGTTTTTAAATGACATGTCACCAAAATTATACAGTTATGTCAACTAATGAGCACATCAATGACTCAAAAAGATAAATATACCAAAATATGGCAATTCACATTGAAGACTGGCATGTATTTGTAGTCTATACCCCATACTATATATATGCTTTTTCATGTGCATATTAAACATTTGACCTTTTCTTTAGGGGTCAGATCAGATTTGTCCTTTTCTCCAAAGCACAAATTGGTTGTAATACAACTCTTGATGATGGTTTCCTCTTATTGTTTGTACCACTTGGGTGGTTTAGCACATATAGGATAGCATATTTGAATTATTATCACATTGGATTTTTAGTTTGTTATCAAGCAGAAAAGTTCAATATCTCCTTGTGTACTACAAACATGGTACTTACAACAACAAAGGTGATTAGTAAATATCTTGACGGCGATGGTTGTGATCATTTTGATCAACACTATGTAACTGACTGTTAGGGTTCAGATCAGCTGTTGCTAATAGCTTCAGCTTTGTGTTTTCTTAGGAGGAACATGTTTTAGGAGTGGCAGTCTCACTTCTGTGTTCCTTGATCCAAGACCTTCCTTCTGGGCCCCTGCAGCCTGTCTCTGCTCATACCCAGGCACTGCATTCTCAGTATTTTATTGTCTTAGTTTTCCTGGAAGCCAGATTTGGAGGAGGATCAAATGTTTGAAAAGAGAGCGAGAGAGAGAGAGAAATCAAACATTTTTCCATGAGTTAATTGTGAACATATTGCACAAAGAGTACAAAAGAACAGGCCAGCAGCTTTGAGGACAGTTTAATTTTAATACGCTAATCTGGATATACAGAATTGAAAAGATGCAAAATTGTATAGAAATACAAATGTAGTATATTAGAAATAAATAATTGTATCTCTGTATGCAGAGCCAGATGCAGACAAGGAAGGCCTGATGGTCGAAGCAGGGCAAGAAGAAAGAGGAAGGAAATTAGAAAGAAAAATAAGATAAAGTAAGTACTAGAAAGGAGCGATGGTGCTATGAGCAGTTTTGAGGTAAATGTGGATCACTCCGTAAGTATGTTTGGTCAGCTGAGTTACTGCAGTGGAGCTCACACTCCACAACAAGTTAAGAAACTGGTTTAAAAAGGAAAAAGCAAATTGGTAAGAGAGCTGAAGGATCAATGTAAATAATAAGCAATTTCTGTGAGTTGACTTTGAAGGTTTATGAAAAGGGGTGCATAATGTATTCAAAACAGCACTTAGGGAGGATGAAGTATGCTATAATGATAAATGCTAACTTTTATTGAATAATTACTTTATGCTACATGCATATATATATATATGCATAAATGTATGCATATATATATACATATATATATATATATATATATCAACCCATTTAATCTTACAGCAACCCTATGCAGGAGGCTGTTATCTTTGTATTTTATCCGGGTCCCATTGCTTCTAAATAGTAAAACAGGAATATGTGCTTAGGTAGTCTGTCTCTGAACTTGGTGTTCCTACGGATTATATGATATTTCATATTACTTTCTTTGTAAAGCTATTAACCTATATGACAGATTACTAGGATAATCTTTAGGAAGTTTAGTAATTTGAAGCATGTAGCTATTAGACCCTCAACTTGGACTGTGATAGCAGAAAAAACAAGGAAGGGATCAACAGAAAAATTTCCAATAGACAATCAAATTTACTAAATATATTTGAAAATGGAAGATGAGACTGGGAGATAAGAATAGGGGCTGTGTTTATATTATTTCACCTCAAAAATATTTATTGAGCACTTACTGTGTGCCAGGAACTGTGTTACATGCTGGGGAAGAAACAATGAACCAGAGGCACAGTTCTGCACTTAAGGAGCACGATTTCATTATTAGTGAAAACCTGGATACATTTGTGTAGACTTTCTTCAGATGAAAACATACACTCGTAATACTGATTGTTTAGAGGGAAACAAGTAGAAGAGAGACATGGATAAGAGGGAAATGTCAATATTGAATTTTAACACAATTTTGCTATTTATTTATAGGTTATAATTTTTTCCTTTAAATTGAGTTGCTAAAATTGTTGTGTACTAGACTCACATATTTGTGTGCATGTGTGTATTTGCCTGCGAGGCATACACTTTCTCATGGTTTATAAAAGAATCTGGCAAAACTGCTTGCTTCTGGGGAAGTGATTTAGAAAGTTGGGGTACAGAGATAGGAAAGTAAATTTTCACTTAATACCCTTTGGTATTATTTGCATTTTAATCCAGTTAATGAGTATATTACGGATAAGTACTAGTTTAAAAAAATAATTTTTAAAAATAGTAAGCAGAAACTTAGGAATATAGGTTTTTATTTATATAGAAAACCCGCCCACAAATTTTTAATGTTTTACATACTAATGTGCTTATTTTACCAATCTTAACAAAGTGTGCATATGTGTATAGCATAAGGGGACCAACAAAAACCTTCGTGTTTTTAAAAATAAGGGGATTGAAATATTTTGGCCTTTGGTTAATGTGGGAAAAACTCCTCAGCTATCAAAATTCTCCAGATAAGGTTTCAAAAAATGCCTACGGCGGTTTCACTTCATACAATAGACACTCTGTTGAAACAGGTTCAGGTGGTAGTAACCTCCACCCATAGGCTTCAGGGTTTTTGTGCTTTCTTGTAGAACTAACTAACCCTGTGATGACAGCTTGTGATGAATTTTAGTCGATTTTAAATCTGAATCGATCCACTCCATTCCAAATAAAATTTGTATCAGAAATCCCTTACAATTTCACAGAAGTAGGATAACCAATTTTGTGAAATAATGGTTTGAACTTTTAGTTTTCTTGCAGATATTTTAACTTTCAAGTTTTTAAAACAGCTTCATTAAGTAGCTGACAAATAAACTGCACCTACTAAAAAGTGTACAGCTGCTCCACTGTCTTCTGGTTGGTGTTTTTTCTGACAAATTATCTGCTATCATCTTTATTTTTGGTCCCCTGAAGATAATAAATCTACACCTCTCTTCTACCTCCTCCTCTTCTGGCCTTTTTTGAAAAAGATCTTTTAAATTACTGATTTTCAGAAAGTTTTGTTTGTTGTGCTTGGAATTTATAGAAATTCCTGGAACAATGATCTCCCCACCCCACCCCCCATTCTGTGTCTGCAGCCTGAAGTTTTTTTACATTATACACTGGGATGATTGTTTGCCAGCTGGTAGTCCTTCTCTTGGAGTTCACTTACTTTTAGAACCAATTACTCATCTTAAATATTATATATATTATGTGCATATATTCCTCAGTTTTTGTTTTTTTTTTTTAGTGGTTTCAAGTAAAAGCCTAAATCCTTTCCTTACTATATACTATCTTGGCCAAAAATAGAGGTTTATTCTCCAAATATTAAAGAAGAAACAGTATGTGCCTCTTTATAATTTGTCTGGGAAAATGGCAATGATTGTACCCTTGGTGACTTTGTTAATGGTCAAAATTTGATCTGTGTGCCCCACATGGCACTCTTGGGTTTAAGACATGACTAGCATTAAAACATGAGAGTGAATTCTGTGGAAGGGAGAATAGCTTTCCCCTTGCCAAGTAGTCCTCCTTACGCCATCCAGTTCTTAGCATCTCTTCCGTAACACTGACTACTTTGGAGCTATTTTCATGAAAGTTCACATTGTTTTCTGTTAAGTGAGAACAACCTTGGCTAATACTGATGAAAATCAGGTTACATTTGGAAATTTTGTTCCTTTCTTTCTCTTGTATTTATTATTTAAAATGTGCCGGTAACACAGAGGTTGTGACCTACAGAACAAAATAAATAATATTTTAAAAAATAAAAATAAAATGTGCCAGTTATATAGTTCTCGATGCTTGGTACAGTAACTATCTTTCACCATGAAATTGTCCTCAAATTTAGCAGTTCATTCATTCATTCATTCATTCATTCATTCATTCATTCAAAAGTAGACTCTTCTTAGTCACTCTTCACCTCTGTTTTGTCTTTGTCATTTATCATTTTTGCCTGTGAATCCGCAGGCTCACGTTGCCCAGGTACCGCGGACTCAAGCAATCCCCAACCTCAGTTTCCCAGGTAGCTAGGATTATAGGCGCGTGCCACCACGCCCAGTTATTTTTTTAGGGACTAGGACTTGCTGTGTTGCCCCGGGGACTCGAACCACAATCCCAGACCCAGCCACGACTCCATAGGCTGTCGTTTACAGGCACGTGCCACTGTGCCAGGCTAAATTTAGCAGTTTAAAACAATAAACTTTCTTTATAGTCTCTGTAAATCTTAAAATCTGGGAGCAGCTGAACGGGATGATTTCAGGTTGAGTGTCATGAGATTGCAGTCAAGGTATTGTTGAGGAGTGCAGTCGTCTAAAGGTATGGCTCGGAGCTGGAGCATTTATATTCAAGACACTTTTCATGAGTCTTTTGTGGACTCATGCTGAAAGTGAGTAAAAATGAAGACTTTCTGACTTTATTTAACTGTTTAGCCCTATCTGCTTGCTTCTTTCTCCAAAGCAGGCTACAAGCAGTTCCTTTGCAATTACCTTTAACCTTAACTGGATACTCTCATTTGCCTGCTACTCTCTACAAAGCAGGCTACACACTCTTCATTAGCATTTTCACTGATCACCTTTACCA
>PVHY01009108.1:20313-58127 GCA_004024945.1 Uropsilus gracilis | reverse complement strand
GTCTTTTCAGTTCTTCTCCCCATTTTTTGATTGGGCTTTTTGTTTTGCTTTTGTTTAGTTGTGTTAGTTCCTTGTGGATCTTCGTTATTAAGCCCTTGTCGCTCATGTGGAGGGCAAAGATTTTTTCCCATTCGGTTGGACATCTTTTAGTTTTTTCTGTTGTCTCTTTTGCTGTACAAAAGCTTTTTAGTTTGATGTAATCCCGTCTGTTTATGTTTTCCTTCATTTTTTTGCCATCTGCAGATGTTTCCAGAAAGGGATTTCTGAACTGTAGTTCATGGAGAGTTTTGCCCAAGTTTTCCTCAATGTATGCTATGGTTTCAGGTCTGACCTCTAAGTCTCTTATCCATTTTGAGTTTATTTTTGTATTTGTTCAGGTTTTAATTCCATGACCTAAAAAGTACTTGTCTGCTCTAAGAACTCAGAAATGATGTGAATAAAAAGAGTAATAAGCAACTAATTTATTAATATATCTACTGATACAATACTTAATTCATCCTTTAAAATCATGTTCATTGGTCAAGATTTCTTATAAACTGGTCTAATATTAGTGTCTAAATGTATGTCTAAATATTATTTAGGTTTCATAAACAAACTAGCAACAAACATGTTGGCATAGTTCAGTGTTCTATTAGTTTTCCTGTACTGCTATAGCAAATCATTATAAAGTGTTTTAAAGCACAAATATATTATCTTATAGTCCCAAAGATGAGAAGTTTAAACTGGGTCTCATTGGGTGAAAATCAAGGTATCAATAGAGCTACATTCCTTTCTGAAGGCTCTTGGGGGAAATCCATTTCCTTGCCTTTTCTAGTTTCTGAAACAACCCAACTTCCTTGAATCATAGCTCTCTTCCTCCATTGCAAAATTAGCAACAATGGAATGAGTATTTCTTGCACTGTTTCAAACCCTTGTTCTTCCTCTCAGTTATGAAACAGTCTCAGTTTTTAAAGACATGTGTTTCTAAATTAGACCCACCTAGGATGATCTCTTCTCAAGATCCTTACCTTAACTACATCTACAAAACCCCTTTTAATTTCTAAAATAATGTAAACACAGTTCCCAGATCAGGGCTTGGACATCTTTGGGGATAAATTCTTCTGCCCACAATAAATGTCCTCCAGTCAAGTACCGTTGGTCTGTTTCAGGTAAACGTCTTCATCTCTTCTCAAAGTCAGGTTTCCCTGTACCAACTTCAGGGTTAACCATGCTCATTTTGGAAGGGAAATCCCTCCATAAGCTAAATCATAAAATATCACCCCAGGGCAAGTCCCCAAAAGCTCCCTCTTCTAACAAAGCCTGGCGAGGCCTCAGTCATCTCTCTCATCGTAGTGGCCTGACTGATTACATCCAGGTGTGTGAAGCTGACCCATTTTTCTTTTTCAGAGAGTCAAAGATACTAGCCAAGCAGAACCATGCTTCTACTAAACACTTTGAAGACTGAAAAATAAGACATGTAAATTAGCTCTCAAAAGAAATCTTTTCAGTTTCATTGGAATGGTATCTTTCCACAGCAAAAAAGTCACTTATCACTCTAAGTTTTGTTATCAAAGTTTTCTTTTCCAGAACAAAACTGGCAAGCTGACCATAGATCTGAGGCTTACAGCAGGGAAGGGAGAGGTAGTGGTGTCAAATTAGGGGAGGAAAGAGCATAAGGAATAGTGGAGATGAATGATGGGTGCTATGGTGGTGGGAGAACTGCAGGGATTACACTTGTAGGGAGAAATAAAAAATTGTTCAGAAATTAACAAAGATGTAAGAATACAAATAAAAATTTTTAAATTTTCCTTTCAATTTGGTGGTGGTCATTTTTCTCACTTCTACACTGCTTTTCTCTTCTCCCACTGTTTGGAATGGACTAATGAGATTTTTTGTCTCTTCCAGAGTTATTGTGTAGTTTTTCTCCCAATCCAAACATTTTTGGAAGTGAATTCATCTTCTTTTCTTCTTTTATCATATATACATATATATATATATATATATATATATATATATATATATATATGTTTCACATCTTTGTATTCCCCAGGGATCATCCATCACCTTGAATTTATCTTCTATCACATCCTTGTCTTCTGCTGTTTTTCTCAGATTCTATATTTCACAGTACCTACTTTTATAGGATTGTGTTCACACAAGCATTGGCTAGTCAAGTTATTACCATCCCTAATATCACACTGAACCAAAGGACCCATGATGTTTATCAGCATGAGGCTCTGAAGAAAGGGCAGCAGAGTGTATTCCAAATGACTAGAAGTTTTTCCTGAGATTTGATTGTCTATTACAAACTAAGTTTAAATTTCTGATTCTCTAAGGTTTGATTATAGGAGAAATGAAAGAGTTCATAATAGAGTTCTCCAAAATACATCATTTCTATACAAGCTAGTCTGCTGCTCAACCATCTATAAAACTGACTTATTGGTAACCATAAACAGTCAAACTGACATATTCAAAGATCGGGAGGATGCATGATTCAAGAATAAAACCTAAGTCACTAGATTTGCTATACTAATCTCCCCATATAGTCAGAATTATGAAATGCTGATTGGAAATTCCCATTTCTCAGTACTAGAGAACATTTGAAATATGAGAAAGAGCCTCCAACCACAAATTTCTCTTAAGGAATTTTTAAGATATTTGATTTTTAATTAAAATTTTGATTTAATTAATTTTTAATTTAATTAATTTTCATTAAATATCTGTGACCAAATTGTCACAGAAATCAAACATCAAGTAATAGTCTTTGTGGCAATGTTAAAACTTCCTGCCTAAACTTAGTGTACACACCTATTCTCCTTAGCAATAAGTAGAAACACTTCATCTCTCCAGCAGACATGCAAGACCTCTCTGCTCCTGTGTTTGGGCTCTGAGATTTCCTGAGACATCACAGAAAATTGAAGTATCTTCAATCCCTTCCCACATCCATTTTAGCTACACCTTCACTGGGTAGTTGGCCCGCCCTTTCCCTGGGACATCCTCTCGAACAGTACACATTAAGCCTTGGCCAAGAAAACCCTCCCTTTTCCCCTCTACTAACACTGACCTTGGCTTCAGCTGCTCAAGCTTTAATCTTTGTCTTTCCCAAGTAATGGAAGGGTATGGGTCACTCACTCCTGTCTGTCTTACTGTCTCTCCACTAAAGGTGCTCCTTCCATGGTAAACATAAGAAAGGTAACTTATTCCCAACTCCTTTTTGTTCTCCCCCACTGTCTAGTAACATGTGCTTTGATCTTGTCAGTGATTTTTTGTCTTTAAACAACACATTGAACAACAGTCTTCTTTTCTACATATAATACATTCATGCCTGTGAGTTTATACAGGTTATCCCTGTAGCATTACATATAAATAATGATAGGCACAGAGACCCAAGCTGAGAAATATAAATGTTTAGTGGCTATAACTGCTGGTAGTTACACAGAAGGATAAGTACACAACAGGCTATTACTGGTAGTTCTGAGCAACAACCAGGGCTTCTAGAGCATCATCCTAGTTTATCTAAAAGTAACTTGTAATAAATAGACAATATTTCAAATAATGAATAAAACAGTATCTTTATAGGCCTACTGAAACACAAATCTCAAGCATTAAACAAGTTAATAATCACAAATATCTCCAACTTTTTTATTTTTCCGGGGATATCTGGTTTAAAACCTTCAGGAGTTATAAAACCAAAACAAATTTAATAAAAACAAATTTCTCATAACTATAAACTTTCTAGAAAATGTGATTGATAACATAGTAATTCCTACCACTGTTCCCAGCACACAGAGGGCTCACAATAAATGATTGTTGGAGGATAGATATATTAATTCACAGCATGGAAAGAAAGTAATGAGATTTATTTTTATTTCCATATACTGCACTGGAATTTCATCCATTATTTCAAAGTCAGAATATACATGCTCTTTCTTGAATGAGTACCTAGCATTTTGAAAAAACATAAATAACTGAATATAGATCAAGGTGGAAACTAGTAGTGTTGACACATTTCCATGCTGTTTGGCTTCATTCTTCTTCTGCCTGTCACAGTTCCCAAACTTCCTGTCAGAACTCATTCTGCCATTCTTATTGAAACCACTGTTTGCAATCAAGTATCTGCAAAGAAAAACCTAAACAGAGAATGCTAATACTTTGTATCAATTCCTTTTAAACACAACTGACAAGTAAAAACTTCTTTCAATCTACAAACCCCTCACCATTCTTTCACCAACCAGGATCTCTCCCACTGTGCCTTCTGGAAGCTTTTCTCACCCTGCTTAGAGAAATATGGAATCCTATGACTATCATAAAAATAAGCTTAAGTGTAACTTTTGTTCTTTCCAGGTAACATGGGCTTTATAAATTCATATATTTTCAGTTTTGTAAATTGTCTTAACATCAGAAAAGCAATAGTGCCAAATACAGGGTTCGCAAGTGTGAATCTTACATCTTAGCTCAGGGGCTGATCCTGCATAAGGGAGCAGTACAACTCATGGTCAATTCCTCACCAGTCTCAGCAAAATAAAATCATCCAAATGGCACAACTGTCCAGGAAATTGAACCTGCTCTATAGAAAATACAATGAGTACAATATGACCCAGAATCCAGATTCAAAGGAGCCCAGCCCTCTCCTTTTAGATTCAAAAATCTCTCTGTATACAAAAATAGCAGGAACAGATGGAATATATGACAATATAACATGAGAAGATGCCCATCTCTGCTTCAAATTATGTCTAGTTAGACCCAGGTCCATATCAAAACTTTGGGGTATATTCTAAAGCACAGATTCTCATAACACTGATTTCACAAGCATTTATAGCTTCACCACATACCATAAGAATTAACAGAAAGTCACCTATTCCTCAGTCAATAAGCATGCATTGTTATCATTAAAACCCCCATCTTGCACTCCAATTCAACTACAAAACTCTATCAATGTAAAATTACAGCAATTTTCTATAAAATGTCAATTAGAGTAAAGGTGGTTTGTTTCAGTTTCACCATAACATTTCAGTTCTAGCTCATCCAGTAACTAAAACCAGAATGGTTCTTCAGCAAACACTGGTTCAATGAAGATTCTAACAGGAAAAAGTTATTATCCCTGCAACCAAAGTGAAATCACTAGTATTAGATTTGAAAGAGATCAGCTTTCAAAAGCTGCTGCTTCTCCTCTCCTAGGAGGTGAGGAGCTCAACATATGAAGCTACTGCTGCCCTCCTCTCCATATCCCTGCCCAAAGCAACCAGGATGGCAGGTTGGTCATGAGTAAGTCACCAACCCAAGATCTGCCAGTTTCTTTTCATCTGAAAAGGAAGCTACCCACAAGCCTGACACATTGCAGATATCAAAGATAAAAGGATGAAGTTTGCCTTAGGGACCTAGACTCATTCATGCAAGAACTCCCACATATAAACTATGTTTCCAAGTCAACACTTCACCCCAACATCTACAAGCCCTTTGACTGTTCTTGACTTCTATGCTTCAAATCTGGTACAATCTTGTGTGCCCTTGGGTGCTGGGTTTTCTCTCCCTCTACAGATGGAGAGTCTCAGAGTATTGAGGTCCAATAAGACCAGTGGGTTGTTGTTTATAGAAAACAGCCATATGCCTCTGAAGACAAAAATCATAAGCCATTTTCTTCTAGTAACTGGATATAGGGGAGAGGAGTACCAACCTATTCTAGATCAATGCAAAATTAATCTCTCTAGTGTCTTTGGGAAATAATTTGTCTCTGTGAAAATCAAGTTTTGTCACATTTTGTGGGAAGGGCGTGAAAATAATACCACATCATTTTCCTCTCATTTACACATGGCACTGCCAGAATTTTCATTCATAAGCATTTAAAGGTACATCAAAACTCACCTAGGGCTCAAGATTAATCAATTTCAACAATGGGGATATCAATTTCTAAATCTTTTCCATAAACTCTAAAGAAGTTCTCTCAATCATCAATAACTTCCCCATCTCATGTACTATCTGGGGTCCCAATGAAAATTTAAGAGAAATGTAGAGTTGAGGAGGACTACACCTTGCTGAAAATGAAGTTCCTAGGTCCAGAAGGGGGCATGGATGAATTTGCAAATTAAAGATACCATGATTCAAGTGGTTGCTCCTATGGTTATCTCAAAGTGACTCAAGAGGCAGAGGGAGATGGGTCCCCTGAGACGCCATTTTCTCAGATCTTCAGAATGTCTGTAAAGGAAAAAGAAGCAAAGAATATGTGGCAATACTTAAGGGTCATAGAGCAGCAATCAAGGCTAGATCACCATAGAATTTCTAGAGCCCTCAAGCAATTGCTGAGTTATTACCAAAGACTGCAGCCTCACACACCAATGACCACAAAGAATTTTCCATTTCATATAATGTATTACTGCCACAGAAATCTTGAGACCCTCTAATTCTAAGAGCACATACAAGGATATTAAACACTTTCATATTAGATATTTCATTTTCTCAATAAAAACTCTCTAGACTTAATCAAAACTTTTTTATTTTTGTAAAATATAATTATTTATATCCTCATTAATATTTTGACAGTATAGGATTTCTCTTCTCATGTGTGGTCACTGTATCTCTCCCACCACCAAAGCACTCACGGTCTTCCATCACAGTCCCTTGTGTTCTCATCCACTCACACTTTCACCCCTCTCTACCCCTTCCCTCCTAAAGGCCTCAAATATATGGTGAACTCACCAATGGAAAGATATGAATCAGTATTTTTTTCTCTTTACCAATTCACACTGTGATTTTAATATTGATTCCTAATAGAAAAATGGCTGGACTATCATATATACTTATTTGAGATTTTAACATATAAAATGAAATGACTTTTTTTGGGATAGGTTTGTTTGAATCAGTATTTTTTGGGAGTTATTTTTGACACAAATCAGTCTTTTTCTATACTGGCTTTTAGAGATAACACAGCCCCTAACTTCAGTGACAAAAACAAATCAATATGTAAAAAGATTGAAAGTAATTTGAAGGAAGCTAAGCTTGAGAAGCTCCATGAACTTGTGGTAATATTAAAAGCATAGCTAAAAATTCTGGCAGAGGTACCTTGGTATAGTTAAAGGACATCATTTAAGACATACTTTCTCTTGTGCTGTGCTCAAGAGTTAAGGAGATGAAAAAACAAAATAAAACTGTGCTTTGTTCAATTCCCTCAACCTCTATCTCTGTTCCTTGCATTCACACTTCCTCACTGAGATGGTACTTTCTTGCCCATCCTCCACTTCAAAGTGATGCACCCCACCCCCACAAATCTCCCTAGTTCTGAGACTCCCCTACTCTATTTGGCCTTCCATCAGTGACACAGGTCAGATTCCCATAAGTCTTGGTTGATTTCTAAATGCTGTTCTTGGCCCACATCTTTCTGTGATGAAACTGAAACCAGTTAGTAACTGATGACAAGCTTCTGACTTTTAACCAATAAACACAGTCAAAAGACAAGAGACATTCATCTCTCAGTCAGACTTGATCTTGGCAAAAGTGATCATTATGGATCAAAGGAAAGGATAGCCCATCCTAATCAGATTACCACTTCAACTCTAACGATAATGGGACACCACTATTAGATAGACTCTCTTGATAAAGAACTCATTCTACTCAACAAAACAGTACCTGGGGGGGGGGGGGGATGGGTAAAAGACCTAAACAGACACTTGTCTAAAGAAAACATTAGATAGTTCACAGACACCTGGAAAAAGTGTTCAGCATCACTTATTAAAGGAGAAATACAAATCAAAATCGCAACAAGGTAACCCCTCACACCTGACAAGATGGCCCAGATCAAAAAGACTAGAAACAAGTGTTGGTGAAGGAATAGGGAGGGAATGTTCATTCACTGTCAACAAGAATGTAAATTGATATGACCTTTATGAAAAGTGGTATGAAAATTCCTTAAAAATTAAAAATAGAAATACTGTAGATCTAGAAATATCAGGTATTTATCCAAAGAATTTGAAAACACTAATTCAAAATTCAAAATATGTATGCCCTCTATATTCATAGCAGCATTATTCACAATAATTGACACATGGGATAAAACTAAATGCCCTTTAATGGTGGACAACTAAAGAAAGAAATTATGGACTACTACTCAATCTACTTTAAAAAAACTGAAATTAAGGGTTTTGCAATACAATGGCTAAATCTTGTGGTGATGATGCTTACTGAAATAACTCTGAACAATTCAGATGATTTTGCTCACTTGTGGAATATAAATAACTGAGGAAAACAAACTAGCAAAATACAGAGAAATATAACTCTGCTAAAAAATATGATAGCTACCATAAGGGAAGTAGAATAGGGAGGAGGAGGGTAGGGTGGGGTAAAAATCCATGCCGTGCCACTGGGGCTCTGGTGAGCAGCAAGTGAACCGCACACACGTGCTGAGGTGTGAAGCTATACTCCTGAAATTGTCATTCTGCTAGTGAATAAGAAATCAATAAAAACTGATTTAAAAAATACAACCTTTTGGAAAATGACTCACTTTAGGACCTGTGTCACTGCAAAAAGACTAACTGAGTCAAAAAGCAAATTCCTACCTGATTCACTAGCTAGTCACTAGCTACTAATGATACTGATGATACTCCAAGTCTCTGGAATTCACAGTATTATGCCCAACAAATCACCTTTTCCTTACAAATCTCATTTCATCTTTCTGGTTTATATGTTTATTTTTAAAAGTTCTTTGAATTTTCTCAAGTCAGGTTCTATGTAGATATATTATCTCCTCTAGCTTGTAGTTTCCCTCCATCAATTTGCCTCAGTATATATACAACACTCAAGAAATGTTTCAGAGCATTAGTTATTCTCTCCTTTAGGCAAGGAAATTATCTTAGACACAGAAAACCTCAACACAAACCCGTGTTCAATAACTGACTGATGCACAAAGTATTCAAAAATTACTCAGTTTTAAATGTAGCTGAAGATTTAAAAATAAATACACTTAGCACACACCTTTGCATTTCAAATCCAGAATGAATACATTGCGTGTTCAGCCCACTTCTGTCTTTTCAGAAACAGCAGGACCTACACAAGAGCCATGACTGAGTGCATGTCCTGTGGTTACTCTGGTTTTGCAACAAGAAAAGCCAGTTTCTATATAACCACAGGGATAATCTCTTCATTCATTAAAATTCACAGTAAATAATGATTTCCATACTGATGGTTTTAATTAACAAAATTTAACAAATTAATTTATAAAGTTTAACAAAATAAAACATTAAATAGATCAAGTATCTGATCAGTCCTTTGGCAAAGTTTTAAGTATACAAACTAATTGGGAAATGAGAAATTCTGTAGCTGTCATAGTAACCTGTTGATGGAAAGCAGAAAGATCTAGAGCCTCACAGCCAGATACAGCCAGAAGCAATAGGATCCAATATGATCAGCCAGAAGTCTGATCACAGGAGGGTGGCTGACATTCTCAATCATACCGTTCTCTTCCTTTGAGTGAACAAGATGACTAAAAGACACCCTAAGATTTCTCATCTACCATTTAATTTCTCACAGTGTGGGCCAATATTCATTCGCTCATGTAAATCATAACTAATTTTCCTGACTCTGATTCTCTTTATGTCCACCACTCCAATTTTCTATTTCAACTTGATCTACATTGCTAATCCCAGTTTCTATCGTGGCATTCCTCTGATCATAAACTCTCAAGGAATCTATATATTCCTCAGTAATGCCCTCTAAAATTTGATCCTATTTCTCACATAAATGTTCTCAGCCAAAACCACTTCTTTATATATATATTAAATCCTACAAAGATTGTCTTCTTTTATATCTTATTTCTAGATTTCTAGAAAACAGAAAGTGAAATAAAAAATACACCTTATTACTTTATTTAAGGCAGTATAGGATAAGAGTGAAGTAAAAAGGTAAGATTGCAATCAATATAATAAAGGTATAACAACAATGTTCTCTACTTCACAATGGACTTGAAGAATCTTGACCAGTCATTTAGTAGGTCACCTGATTGTCTACCCATAATGTCTCCAAACAGGCTGTCTCAGAAACTCTCAAATGAGTCTCAAACGAGTTAGGAAAAGAAAAAGAATATCTGCCCAAATTCTTTCCAGTTCCTGTTTTGTTTTTGTTTTGTTTTGCTCTGATTTTTAGGCAATATCAATTCTTCTAAGTTGTATTTTCTAGACTCTTGGGAGTTGCTTGAGAAGTCAGACTTTTTATTTTATTTATTCTTGTTGGTGATGTGTCCTACAAGTCTCAAAGGGGTGGGAGAAGGCAGAGACTCCAGACATGGTACCGGCTAGTCTCTGGTGGTAGAACCTCAGGCCCACACAATTTGTAAGGTGAAGGAGCAACAGCTGAGGCAGAATCGATGGGTAGAGGAGGTGAAACAAAAAGGACCTGTAGAGGTGTGTAAGATGAGTTCAACAGGTCATCTGCCCAACTAGGTAAAGCCAGTCAGTTCTCTAAATTCCTTGTTTGCATACTTGCTTATGTGATATCAGACTGTGAAGGTTATTCAAAGGTGGTAGTGGTGATGGGTGTGTGTTTGTCTTCTTGATTAAATTTTAAACTCATTAATGGCAGGTGCCAAACCTGTATTTCCATGTATCTTTATCTCAACTGGAGTAGCCTAAATACAAAATGATATCCTACCAGTTACTATCAAAAATATAAAGGAGCACAATAACCTAGAGAACAGCAGTTCTAGGAGACATTTTAACACAATTAAATATAAGAACAGCTTCTTTTCTTTTGGCTTCATAGAAAGAGTATCTGAACTTTGAGAAAACTGTAACAAACACTTAAATCACTCTATATTTGTACCCTGTGCTCTCAACATATTTCCCGCACATTGAAAAAGTTAAAAGATAGGTTCAAAAACCAATTAGAAATGAATGGCTGTTACTTAAAAAGTGAGAACTGAATTGTTTTCTTATTCAGTGGAATTTAGCTAAAAATTAGAATTTGCATTCATTATTTATATTTTTTTCTTTTTTGTGTACAACTATCTTTTCAAATTCAAAACCATGTAACACAGTGAAATACTTAAGATCATGGACTCTAAAACCAGTGTCTCTTGTTCAAATTTCAGTTCTGCAACGTACTCTCTAAACCTTGGAGAGTTGCTCAACTTGGAGAATTACTTAACCTTGGAGAATTTCCACACAGATTAAATAACTATGATAATAACACTTGTCCTGAAGGACATCTGTGAATATTAAATGACCTGGAATGTCTGAAAAACAGTATTTGTAACACAGTAAGTCATAAATAAGTATTTAAGATCAATTCATGGATATATTACAGAACTTGGGAAAGATAGAAACAGCAAAATTATATACAGCTAACAGAAGTAAAGAATTTAGCTACAAGCTATACCAGCTATTTATTTTCATACCTTGAGAGCTCTAATTTAAGCATTTTTACTAATTCCCTTCCTTGTAATACCACAGCATTTAATTTATATATAAATCACCTTGTTCTAGTAGACTGAATATGCGACTATAAACTCTTTAAGGTCATTACCAATGATAACAAATAGCATATTGCTGATGGTGTACAACTGTGGGGTTTTAGTAAATTAATAAGGGGAAAATTTAAGGAGAAGACCCAAGTTGAAGTTAAAAGGTGATGAACTAGATGATATCTAGCCTACACTCCAAGAAAAGTATGTGTTCAGTTGATTAAAACATATACAGAGCAGCATGCTTTTTTTTTTTATTTCTCTCTATTCTTCTGTTAATGCAGCAAGTGCGGCTTATCATTCTACATTTAATTTGCCTGTCCTATTTTCCCTGCTACCTCTACCCTTCATTCTCTCTGTCCCTCACACACCTGACTGGGCCTTGACCACATGTCCCACTTCTTAGCTTCAAGATTGCCCTAAAGAGAGGATACAATATCCCAAGGCAAATATCAGACAAAACATATCCCAGATTTCATAACAATGTTTCGCTACTTCCACTCAAAAACATAGAGGTTACTCTATCAAAGGAGATATCTTGGGGTAACAGCCATGACCGGACCTGCTCTGCACCATTCCTCCTCCTATATGGCTCTCCACCACAGCTTCTACTCAGATAACTATTTACAGATCCACACATAAAATTATAGCCATAATATAAGGATATTTCAATGTGTCACTTTTATTTTTAAAAAAAAAAAAGACAATTTATTCTTTTTAGTTTGGTTTGGCTTAATATTTGTGGTTGTTGGAGCATACCAGGTCCTCAAATAAGCTCTGGGTTCAAGTTTCACACAAAGATATTTTATTTCAAGTCCCCTCCAAATTTTTCATGCACTTATACTCTATCAGATTCTGTATCTTTCTCATAATGATAAATACTAACAGTTAAATATTAGCATTTCATTACATGGGAATTTGAATGGGGCTTGAGAAAGGAAAGAAATCTTCCCTCCCCCAATATAGTACTTAGCACATCAAAGGAGGCAAATAAGGGTATGCCTTGCAGAAAAGAGTTTAGAAGTATGTCTCAGATCTTTATTTGAACCAGGTCTCAGAGCTATAAAGTAGTCATGAATGTGTGAAAGGAAATGAGAACTTTTCAAAAAAGTATACATCATATTGGGGAGTATGATAGGGGAGGTGAATTTTTAATCTCTTGTTCACTACACTCTATATTCATAGGATTTCCTGCTAAAGCGTTTGTATCACAAACAGCTTCTACCCACAAGTCAGACTCTTTAATCATTAGAACGTTTGAAGATATGAAGAACTATTAATTTTAGAGGAAAACATAGCATATTTCCTTATAGTAAGAAAACTTAAGACATATATGAAAGATATATAAAACGATATAGTAACACAAAAAAATATTTAAAATCAGAACTAAACTTGAATGCAGATAATCTAGTTATCCTGACATGGTTTCTAGTGCTGTGATACATATTAGTAAAAGTCTGAATCTTATAATAGTATATTAACTATTAATGCAACTTAGCATTAAGTAGTGACAACATGTTATTAAAAATTATTCCCTGTTTAAGAGGAGTGCATCAGAAAAATGTGGTATTTATAAACAATGGAATACTAGTCAGCTGTAAAAACAACAAAATTTTGCCTTTCATGGCAACATGTATGGAAGTGTAAGAGGTAAGCAAAATATTCAGAAAAACAATTACCAGATAGTTTCACTTCTATGTAGAATACAGAAGAACAAAACAAAAAGTCATACAAAATCAAACCATTAACACATCCTAGAAATCTGACTGTAGAATGATGCTGCAAGATGGAGGGGAGGGGCAGTAGGTGGACAAAGTTGGACAGGTACAACATGGACTATGGTAGAGGACTGTGGGTGCCTTGGTGGTGAGTATGGCATGATCATATGCATCTGAGGAGATAAAATCCTATGCTTATGAATCACATACAGTATTGTAAACCAATGCTATCTCAATTTAAAAAATAAATTATTCTCTATTTAATTATAATATGTTCAATTCCTTTAGTGACTTTTTCTGATTTAATAAGAACAATGGCCACTTTCCCAAACCTTTGCTATTAATACTTTCTGATGTCTCCCCTACTTTTACCCTCTGAGGACTGCTCTACATAACCAGACTTATACACTCTTATTTTAATATGTAAGCAGAATGAATAGGCAAGGTCTGTTAACATCAATGGTGAAGGAAAGATTTCCTCAGAGTTAAATAAGGACACATTTACAATAGGAAAAAATGGGAAAGAACACAATAGTTCAAGCTGTTCAGGATGGTATCCTTTTGCAGCAATCAAAAAATACAAATAAATAAATTAAGTTATTTAGAGTTACTTTTTTCTGGCTCATTTATCTCAATATCACCCTGAAGTACAGTCATATGCATAATTATGAGAAAAACAATATGCTGAGTTTTAATATTTTTTATATTTACATTCCATTTTATTATAACTTTCCTTTTTTTAAAAAAGTACCTTTTATTAACACACAAGTCCTATATATTACAATAACCTGTAGAAATCACTTTAGCAATATATCTTTGAAAATATTCAGATCCATTGATCCAAATCCCACTGAGACATACTAAGAAATTGTTACTGATATTGTATAAAAGTTTGAACTCATTTAGAAGTTTTTAACAAAATTATGTAAAATGGGATAAAAGCTGGAAACCAGTAAAATATTCAACAGCAATGGAATGAAAATTGCTCAAAATATTCCAAAAAGAAGGATTGCATCCTCATACATTCTAAAAAGCCAACATTACCTCAATACGCAAACCAGATGAAGACAGTGCAGGAAAACTATAAACCAATATTCCTGTTAAATATTGCAGAAAAAATCTTTAATAAAATTCTAGAAAATTGAATTCAACTGTACGTTATAAGGATTATACATTACAATCAAGTGGGCTTCATCCTGTGTGCACAAGGATGTAAATATGCATAAATCAGTCAAAGTAATATATCAACAGACAAAAAGATGAAAATCACCTGACAATATCAATAGATGGAAAGAAAACGTTTGATAAGATTTTATCTTATGCACTTATGATTTAAAACTCTAAACAAGATGGACATAGAAAGAACCTAACTACCTATGATAAAGACTATATACTACAAACCTACTGATAATATAGTAGTCAATGGTGAAAAACTGAAAGTTTTTCCTATAAGATGAGGAGCACAACAAGGATGCCCACTGTTACCACTTCTACTTAATTTGTATTAGAGGTTTTTCTAGAGCAATCTGATAGCAACCGGAAATAAAGGGAATCCAATAAGGAAAAGAAGTGAAATTATCATCATTTATATGATATACTGTATGGAGAAAACTCTAAAAGGCTCCACAAAAAAAAAATCTTTTTTTTTCTTTTGAGACGAGGTCTCAGTATGTTGCCCAGGGAACCGCAGACTCACGTTGCCCAGGGTACCAAGAACTCAAGCAATCCCCAGCCTCAGCCTCTCAGGTAGCTGGGATTACAAGTGCACACCACCACTCCCAGTTATTTTTTGAGACTAGGTCTCACAATGTTGCCCCAGGCAGGTCTCAAACCCATGGACTCAAGCAATTCCTAGTTTTGGCCTCCCTTCTTAGGCTGGGATTAAAGACACACACCACCACACCCAGCCCTAAAAATCTTTTAGAAATAATAAATGAACATAGCAAAGTGACAAATTATAACATCAACATATAAAAATATTGAATTTTTTATATACAAGCAACAGACAAGAAGAAAGAAATCAAGAAAGTAGTTCTATTCACAATATCTTCAAGAAGAATCAGACACCTAGAAATTAATCTAACTAGAGACCTCAATGTGGGTACAAAGGGACACCTGTGCTGGATGTTTACCGCAGCACTATTTATAATTGCAAGGACATGGAAACAACCTAAGTGCCCCAAAACAGATGACAGGATGAAAAAATATGGTATATATACATGGTGGAATATTACTCATCAATTAAGAATGACAAATTCGACGACTTTATGACAGCATGGATGTACTTAGAAGAAATCATACTAGCAAAAGCAAGTCAAAAAGAGAAAGACAGAAGTCAAATGGTTTCAATATGTGGGATATAGTAAAAAAATAAACAAAACCTATGAGGAAAAGACAAAACAAGCTAAGCACCAAACTGAAGCACACAACTATGGGCTGGAGGGAAAAGGGGAGGATGGGAGGAGAGTGGGGACATAAATCCCTGGGATTGCAATGATGTGAAATTTTATATATAAATAAATTATTTAAAAAAAGAAATTAATCTAACTTAATTAGAGGAGAATAACTTATACCATTAAAATGACAAGACACTATTAAAGGACTTAGATCATGACATAAAGAGATAGAAAGACATCTCATGTTTATGAATAGAAAGAATCAATATAATCAAAATAACCTTCTACCAAAAAGAAGGGTTAATACTAAGCAAAATAAACCAGAAGAAAAAAGGTAAGTATCAGGCTGGGCATGGTGGCGCATGCCTGTAAGCATCAGCCTAGGAAGCCACGGCCAGGACCAGGGATCGCAGTTTGAGTCCTGCTGGTGGCACGTAGCAAGACCTAGTCCCAAAAAAATAGCTGGGCATGGTGGCGTGCACCTGTAATCCCAGCTACCTGGGAAGCTAAAGCTGGGGATTGCTTGAGTCTGTGGTACCCCAGGCAACATGAGCCTGTGGTTCCACGGGCAAAAATAGCGAGACCTTGTCTCAAAAAAAAAAAAGGTAAGTATCAAATAGTTTCACCTCTATGTGGAATATATAAAAAGTGTCAGAAAAAAGGCAAACCCTGAAAGCTGAATATGAGATATCTGCAAGGGAAGGGGGAGGAACACAGAGGAATTTGGTGATAGATTATGGGTGCTTTGGTGGTGGGACAACTACAGCAACACCACCTAATGGGAGAAATCATAATATTGTCCAAAAATTAAATAAATGCACACATACATTCATACACACATACACAGTGCATGCATACAAGCATACTTACTAGAGCTATATATGCCTGTCAAAATCTGTCTGGAGGATTTTGGAAGAACACTAAATCGAAAGTCTGAAGTCCTGTGTTCAGATTGAGTGGGACTCAAATTTTGGTCTCACTCACTAGCCATGCAACATTGGGTAAAGCACTTAACTCTCTCAGAGCCTACGCTCTTTTACATGAATTTTATATTACGGGACTTAAGTTCATGCTTCTGTGATCCTTACGCACTCTCACACAATATTGATCACTATTTAGGAACTCAGCAGCCATTCACTGAACAGATGTCATGGCTGGGACTTTGATGGGGGAGATTCCAGTTCTGGTCTACCATGGCACATGGTAAGTGTGAAGAACTCAGTCCCTGGAATTAGACACTCCTGTGTTCAAATTCAGGTTCACTACTTTTTAATTCCAACCTTGGCAAGTTTTTTCCTCAACCTCTCTGAGCTCCCATTTCCTCAGCTGTAGAAATACTGGTAAGCTATATCATATGGTTATTATGAGAATTAATTAACAGAATGCTTATAACATACATGAGAAATGTTAAGTGCTCTAAAAATATTAGCAATATTGTTGCTTTGAGCAACTCTTTGCATCCATGTCTTTCTTTTATATGGCTATATGAACACCACCAATCATTAGCTTCCTCAATAATAACATATTTTTTAAACAATATCTGGGCCAAGTTCTTAATTCCAGTATGAATCCTAAGTTCTAATTTGTACCTTTCTGTCCATCACCTTCTCTGAAAGCATTTAAAATCTAATTTCTTATGCTAAAGTTATGACAGTACCTGTGTAGAAGTATGAAATAAAAGCAAGCCAGTAAGTTTTTATTCCAATTTTTGTTTTCTTCAACTCCCAAAATAGATGCTACCTACTCTTTGCATTCTATCTCTATCTCCTTATATTCTGGACTCCATAACCTTCTTTGTTCAGTACCTAAGGTTTATTTTCACTGTAGCAACTGCCATCCTGTGTGGTATTTATTTTGTCTCTCCTTCTGAACTGTTTCAAAGTTAGGCTGAGGTCCTTTTTATTGTTTGTCTCACAAGTATCACCCATAATGCCTAGAAAATCATTTGTAGAATAGACTAAATTTAAAATGAACAGAATTATGTGTTTCTACCTTAGAAATGTTCAGAAAGTTATCACCAAAATGACTAGAAAATAGCCTAGAAAGAAAATTAGAAGAAATACAGGGCCAGATTTTAGAGTTGCTATACATATGATATAAAAAGCAGATGGTTGTGGGTTCATAAATCAATCCATGTTGTGTATTTTGGTTCTCTATTCTCTGATCATATAGTTATTTGTGTGTGAGACATAAACACAAAACAGAAAGAATCCCAGATGAAATTCAGAGACCTAGGTTTATTCTAGCTCTGTCATAAACTGCCTGTTTCACTTCCTATCTATAAATCTGTATTGAACACAGTGTTTAATAAGACCCATTCAAACACTCTTTTCCCACACAGCTACATGTGAAACCATTGTCAATAAATCATTCTTCCTAGAAAAATTGAGGCACAAATCCAACAATCAATTCAATCCAGAATATTACAGGAACTAACTACTAGAATATGGAAAGACTCCTTGCAGAGACACCCCCATCTAGTGGAACAGGGAAATTATAAGGCAAGCCAAAGCTTCTTTATTCCCTGCCAAGAACAGGAAGTTCCCACACCCATGGGTGTCAACTGAGTGAGGCACTCAGCACAACTGCCGCACTTGGGCTCCAAACAGACATGCAAGGATGTCTTAATCAATGTCTCTATTAGGCATCTGGGAAATGGAATTGCTCAAGTTTCACCTATGAAAATAGAAGTCTTGTCCAGGTCATCATGCTTGCTGTAGTCATTGGGACATCATTTTAGTCTGACAACAAGATTCAAGACTAACTCCAGAGCTGTAGCAATTTGGTTCAGATATCCAAATACAAATAGATTGCTTTGAAATCTTAGAAAAGATTAATCTAAAAGGGTAAATTATATACACACACTTTATATTAAGAGACCCATTCAGACCCTTGAAAGACAAGAATCATGAATCATAACTTTAAGCATTAAATATTTTTAATGTGAGAAGTTTCATCTAACTCAAATAATTTGAGGTTTTGAAAAGTCTAGCAGTTTTCTTTAATACAGATCAAGAGCAAAAGAGAGACAACATTCACATATAACACTTACCCTTTTAAAATATAAATACATTTTGTGGTTTCTAATATATTCAAAGGGTTGTGCAACTATCACTAATTTCAAAACATTTCCAACACCCAAAAAAAGAAGTGCCACACCCATAAGCAATCACTTTCCATTTCCCACTCCTCTCAGCCCCCAGAAAATTACCAATCTAGTAGATTTTGCCTATGATGGACAATCACACAAATGAAGTCAGTGTGTGTGAGCTTTTGTATCTGGCCTTTTCTCTTATCTTTTGTTGTCTTATAAAACTAGACCTCATATTCTAATAAGAAAAGAGAAATCATGCTAAAGACATTTCCTTTCTCTTATAAAAATTCCTGAAAATATCACATCTAATGTTTATCACATGGACCAAAATTCTGGTCTAGCCTATCTCCCATCTCTGAGGAGGGACATTGCTCATACTTCCCAGGCTAATCAGATTGGTCTATGTTTAGAGGTCTCCTCTAATTTGGAAAAGGAAGGGGTGTCAAGTTACTATGATTACTGTTATTAACTTTTCCTCCTCTTAAGTGTGCTTAGTCTATCATCCATGACAGGTGTTCTGAAATGAAACAAAGAACTACATTGGTCATGGTTCTTGCCATCAAGGAAATGACATACTATGGGAAATATACTTCTATTTTACCTAAGATTGTATGCCTTATTGTACTTTAATCCTACCACTTAGTGTTGGAGAGGAATGGAATGTAGAATACTCTGCTATTTGTGTACTTTTCATCTATACTATTGGACTGGGAACTTGTGTCTGCTCAACTCTTTCAAGAGACACCAAGATGAAACCAGTCACAAAAAGCCCTGTCTCCTGGGACACATGTCTTGAAAATCTAAGGAAAGAGTCAACATAAGTGGGCAATGTTTTCATACCATGAATCAGGTTTGATACCTGGGAAAGGAAAGGAGACAAGAAAGAAGATTAGGTAACAGGAGGATCAAACGACATTATAGCTATGAGACAGTCTAAGCCAGACTACAAAGATTCTCCCCATGCAAAGATTCTCCATCAGAGTAGTCTATGTTGGCGAAAAATGACCTGACTTATTTCCACTACTATGCTCACTAAGCAGCTAAGAGAAGACCGGAAGAGAAAGTCTTAGCATATGAAGTAGAAGCCAATCCAAAGGTGCTGTAGCTAGGGACAGTTAACTACACTCCTTGCAGCAGTTTCTCTTAACAGTTTATTTGGGGGGAAAAGTTGATTTGCTCTCTCAGACTGAGTGAGATCAAAAGGAGGAGTAATTGTTGAAAGACCAAAAGGGAGGTGAAGGGGAGGTAGAATGTGTCCAAAAATGGAGTAATTCATGGCCTAACCCTACCAAGATTCAATACCTTAACTTATTTTAGCTTTAAGCCTTTCACAGAAGTAGAAATATAAACTAACCACCTGATTTTTCATAGTTAGCACAAGTTAAGTAAGTTTCATGATAAGACCCCCTACTTTCTCCAAAAAGAATGTAGTTTTACCTAAAGCAAACTTTTCTTTTGTTAATAATCTAGTTCCACCATCTTTCTGGCTATAAAAACCTTTCACTTTGTATTAGTTTTTTTGAAATGCTTTCTATTTGCTAGATGGAACACTGACCAATTCATGAATGCTGAATAAAGTCAACTAGATCTTTCATCTTTTCTAAAAAAATTTGTTAGAACAGCATACCTCCACAGTCTCTAAACAACTCCTGAAAACAAAAATTATTGGTGTCATTATTTATATTTAATAGGTTCTCAGTAATTGTTCGGAGTGGAATAAATGATGGTTTTCAGTCACCAGCAGGAAGAGAAACCAATTTACTCCATTTGTGTGAATTTAGTTATGTAATTCCTGAAGAAGGGAAATGTTTCCACCATTTACACTAAGTGACAAAACTTAAGAACTAAATATGAAAGAAAAGAAAGAGAGAGAGAGAGAAATGGTGTCAAAGAATAAGCCTGCAGCACCAAGAAGCAGTGCTATGGTGAAGCTTCAATTAAACCTAACATTGATTTGATTATGCACTTCATTTCACTTGTCATTTGTGTAGACATAATCACTGGATGAAGCAACCAACACAGGGTGTGATCTTGAAAGCAGAGATGTGATGGTAGATAAAGAAACGGAACACAGAGCAGGGCAAACCTATAGACCTGGGGGTGGTAGGGGCGGTAGGAAGATTTTGATCACAGAGGTATATTTGCCAGAAGCACACAGCCTCTGCAAGACAGGTCACCACAGCACCGGTGGAGGCCTGGGAAGGATAAGTCCTGTTTTTAGACTCAAAATAGCTATGGGTGGAGCAAAAGGAAGAAGTGAATCACAAATCTGGAGGCAAATGAGATAATGACCATAAAGAAAGGAAGGTCAAGAAAGATGCTGTGTTCTTATTGGGGTTATGGTTCACTTTCACAAAGAGCAACAATTCACTTTAACTTAAAAATTATTTATTGTATTCCTACTATATACATACTGAAAGTAGTTGGGTCTCAAAAGCATTTAAACATCCAGTGAGCATTGCTCAGCATTTCCCATAAGCCAGGTACCAGCTAAGCTTTGGGGAAACATAGGAAATCATTCCCAATCACTGCTCTCAAACATGTCAAAAAGCAAGAAGCAAAAACAATAAAAATACAACATGATAAAAACTGACCCGTGAAGGCCAACTGTGGGATGGTGGCAACCAGAGCAGGAGGAAGAGGGAGACAGGAAGAATGAGAACAAAGAGCAGACAGAGTGCAAGCACGTATGTGCTGGACTGTGGGTTCTTTCATGGTGGGTGCATCATGGCAGCAGCCCAAAGGAGGAGAATTAACATTTCTGTAATGTAAGCAGTGATTTAAACCATAATACCATAATAACTCAATAAAAAAATATTTTAAAATAATTGCCAAAAAAAAAAAAAGCACTGTAGATCAATCAGTCATTAATGTGTGCTATAAAGACACTAACTCATCATCCATACCAGAATGCTTGGATAATGAAAGGGAGCATTATCAACAATGACATTGGTACAATAGGTACAAGTTAGGACTGCTTGGGGACAAAATGAACTCTACAAAAAATCAAAGGGAGAAGATAAGTATTAGCAGGAAAATGAGGGGTTGGAGTAAGGACCCTAAAATAAAAAGGCTAAGTTGCTAAAGGGGGGGGGGGAATGAGAGGGGTAGTTAAGACTAGCATGAAAAAGAAAGAACTCAAAGGAATTATCAGAACTTTAAAGCTATGGGTAACTTGAAAATAAACCAAATAACTTTTACCTTAGAACAATTATAAGGAAGTAGAAAGAAGAAAACCAGTATTTGTTAAATACTCAACATATACTACACCCAATACCAACCTTTGTAAAGCATGATCTTATTTAGTTCTACCTAAAAGATGAGAATATTAGCAGTTTATAGGTGAAGACACTGAAGCACAGTGAGATTAAGCGACAGAGCTAAGATTTGAGCCTCTGTTTATGAACTCCAAAGTCTGTACCTATAAAATTAGCAATACCAACAGAATTTGTACCTATGACTCTAGCTTTTAAACCACTTTTGCTGCACTACACAGGGTTTTTTTTTTTAGAGTTGAATAATAATATCCAACTAGAACCTTAGAACATACTCTTACTTGGCAACAGAGTATATTTGCAAATGTAATCAAGTTAAAACAAAGTCATAACAGATGGTGGGCCCAGAGCCAGTGTCTATCCTTAAAACAAGAGGGGATTTTTAGGTTAGACACAAAGAAGAGAATGTCTTGTGAAGACACACAGAGACATACAGGAAAAAACACCTATGAAACAGTGGCAAAAACTGGAGTGGTATGTCCACCAGCCAAGGAATGCCAGTAATTCCTGGCAACCACCAGAAGCTAAGAAGAGACAAGGAAGGATACTTCCCTTGGGCCTTTGGAGGAAGTAAGACCCTGCCAACATCATGATTTCAGACTTCTGGCCTCCAGAACTGTGAGTCAATAAATTTCTGTTCTAAGTTAGAAATGTGGTGGTACTTTGTTACCACAGACATGTAAACTCATATAGAACTAGAGGAAGAACAGTCAGAAGAAAGCAGAGGTGTAAAGATGGAAAGAAAGTTATAGGAAGGTCAATGCCAAAGAACTAGAGGCTGAAAAATTCTAAAGAAAAAATAACTAGGAAAAGGAAAGCATAATGTCACCAAAACCCCAAAAACCAAAAATAGCTTTTTTGGTTCCATGATTTTACCTCTCCTGATCTCCAACCTCACTATGGTACTTGTCATTACTGCCTTTTGTTTTTAAGGTTCTGATCGAATCACTGTTCAGCTCTGCCCAAGTTAAAATAAGTGCAATGAACTAAGAAAGAAGTAACACGAACTCCAGACAGAAATGCCCTCAACCACCGCACTGTCAGCTTCAAGCAGTTAGTCATGACTTCAACTAGGAAGTTCAACTTTGATTAGCTTAAGATGGATATATCTCTTATGACCAAAATGGTAAATGGGCAGATATGCTAATAGAGTGGGAATTTGAATAGTTAGAAACATTAAACAAATCTCAAACAAAAGAAGAATAAAAGAACATAGAACAAAAGGGAGAATATAAAACAAAGAGTAAACTTTATATCCAAATTTATCAGTAATTACATTAAATGGAAACAAATATACCACGTACTGCTTACTGGAGACATGTAAAATGAAAGGATATGGAAACTCTGAAAAGTGAAAAAGAAAGATGACATACAAACATTAAAACAGTTTTAGATTTTGTTCCCTCTGAAACAAACCTAAGAAAAATACTTGAAATTATATAGTTTATTTGGGAATGTTCCCAGTAAACCCCAATAGAATTAAGATGGATGGGTGATAAGATAAAAAAACGAAACCAACATTTTCAGGTTACCCTGTGGGCACCTGGACACAATCTCACTGAGAGGTGACAGAATATTCCTCAGGGTTGTCTCACCCTATAAGTGATGGAGCTGAGGTACTTATATTTTGGTTCCACCAAATGAGGGCTTTTACCATGACATCAGCTTCCCATAGTTGCTGGTCCGCTGGCCCTGTACATAGGTCAAGTTCACCAGTAAGAGCCTGCAGGTGGAGAGTGGTAACTGCAGCAGAAAACCACCAGTGTGCACTGAGAGAGCCAAGGAAACAGTAGCAGGATATTAGCAGGATATGAAACATAGTTTAAATAGACTGGAAGGCAAAAGGTGTCACCACAGGTAAAGGACATTTTATAAAAGTTCTAATACACAAGAAATGCATAACATAAATCCATATATGCCCAATAATACACTATCAAGAAATACAAAATTAGGTAATTAGGTAATATCTTTATTTCAACAATACAAATGCCTTTGCAGTAAGTGCACTTTATATGTACTCAGAGTCACCAGGGAAGATAAGTATGATTTTCCCTCTTTTAAGTAAGGGGGGAAAATGTTTTCTTCTATGCTCCTTGCCATGATCCA
This sequence comes from Uropsilus gracilis, assembly GCA_004024945.1. NCBI lineage: Eukaryota > Metazoa > Chordata > Mammalia > Eulipotyphla > Talpidae > Uropsilus > Uropsilus gracilis. Next base: position 34,116 of record PVHY01009108.1, on the reverse strand, counting down.
CAGAAAGTTTTAAGTGCAGAGGGTATTTATTCATATGCTGTGCAATGTTCTGCGGAATTAGAAGTCTATAGGGGGCAAAGACAAGAAATCATTCCTGGACTAAAAGAACATATAATTAGAGAAAGACTTAAGAAAATTATTCCGAATAGAAAGAAAAACATTCCAAAGAGAATCAAGTAATCAGTTGAACACTAAAGCATATGTTAGATAACTATAAACGTAAGGTATAAATTTAGCTTTATCCATATCTAGGGCTCATATAAAATTATTCCAGGTTTAGATGAGAAGTGTCTGTGGTCCTTCTACAACTGTGTCCTAACCCCAGGCACAGAGTTTTCCCACTGTTTTTTTAAAAGGCAACATCCAAATGTAAGAAAAGAAATGTTGGAGGCTAAGACGTAATTAGACAGCCTGCCTTAGTCTTAAATGCCCACCTTTATCCTCACAAGTCACCTTTCAAACTGAGGAGCTTCTCACATACATGATCTTTGTTTCCAGAGGACTTAGGCTCAATTCAAGATTTGACCAACTACCATCTGTGTCACCTGAAAAAGTCATATCCTCTTTAAAACTTGGTGTTTTTGTCAATATAAAAAAAGAGTTACCTACTTCATAATCATTTTTATCAAGAAAGAATAATTTTACATACAAAGTTTACAGCCCAGTAGAAGGCCCACTTATCACTCAATAAATGTTATTGTCCTCAATCAGAGAACTCTTCTGGATTTATTAAGAAAGCTGCTGGATAAGGAGCTCAGAGTCTCCCAAGTTCTATACTCAGAGACTTCTCTGGGATGAGGAAACTTAAAGAAATTGCCTTCAACATCTAGAATTAGAGGTCATTATACCCATAATTTGGAGAGTGAAAGGGGAGTGAAGGGAAGAAAAAGCAAATGACCAGTGATCTACTCTCAATAAGACAAGAAGCAACCTCATTACAGCACTTAAACATACACCACACCCACACAAACACCAACATAAAGCAATAGGTGGCTTTGGTTGCCTAAAAATATTTCCCCCTCCCTACCTTTTCCCACATCCCCATCCAGCTGAAAAGCCTTTTGTAAGAGGAATCTTCTGTTTTCCTGTTTTCCCTTATTAGTCTCTTGCCTTGTCCATCTTACTTTATTTCATCTGATAAAATGGAGTAGAGAGATTAGAGAATGCTCAAGTATAATCTAGCCACTATATTTTCTTGGTTCTTATGTATATGGAAACTAAATCCCAAAAAGGCCTAGTCAGTTGTCCCAAAATGTGACAGAACATGATTTAAAACCAGTTTTCAAAGCATCCCTCAGATGTGAGGGCGATCTGGCTGCAACATCTGTCACCCCACTGATCTCCAGGTTGATTCGGCTGATCTGGCTGATCTGGAAGGCGGGTGTACCCTTCCTTCCTCACCACTCCATGTGCGTCTCTCCCGAAGCTGTGCGCCTGGTCAAAGAGGACGGCCTTACGGGAATAGAGACGTACAGTTCTTTGGTCGAGGGTATACGAGTAGCTGCCCTCGCCTGCTAGAACCTCCAAACAAGCTCTCAAAGCATCCCTCTTTACTGACTACATGCTATTTCTCCAAGAGCTCCAGTCTCTGAATAATTTTTATCTTCTCTAGATATGGAAGTCTTTGTTATTCTTTCTTAATTAATACTCATGTCAACTGTAACAAATTAACCATAAACTTGATACATTAAAACAGCACAGATTTGTTTTCTTACAGTTTGGACATCAGGAATCTGAAATCAATTTCTCTAGAATAAAATCAAGCATCAGTATATCCATGTTTCAAGCATCAGTATATCCAGAGCCTCCAAAGGTTCTGGAGATGAATTATTTTTCTTACCTTCCCTGGTTTCTAGTAGCCACTTCCTTGGCCCATAGACTCTCCCACTATCTTCAAAGTTAATAGTGCAGCATCTTCTCTCTGTGCTTCTGTTTCATCCTGCTTCCATTACAAGACCCTTTCATCTGTGTCAAGTCTCTCTCCATAGGATAGAGGGGGAAGGGGTTAGGGCTCAATGGGCTATGGTGGTGGGACATTGGGTACCTGATGATGTGTTTTCTTATATTTCTGAATCATTTACTTTATTCTAAACAAGTATTGCCTTAATTTTTAAAAATATGACAATGAGGGAATATTTTCGGTTCTCTCCTTCCTTCTAAATAAAATTCTTATTCCATATCCAAGGACATTTGTGATTGTATTTAATGCCCATTGAGATAACCTTAATGATATCAGCAAAGCATCTTTGGCCATATAAGGTAGCATCCTCAGGCTCTATGGATAGGAGGCAGTTATCCCTGAGGGCCATTATTCAGCCAGGCCACATCTGGTAACTAATTTTACATAATGGATATAAATAGCTTACAAAATTGTGTCCAACATGAAAACACAGTGGCTAAGGAGCCTAAGGTCCAATTCTCAAGTACAGTCACAGTCTTCTGATTAACTTCTCCAACTTTTCAGTATACATGATACCATAGCAAGTATTTTCTTTCCACCCAAGAAATTAAACTATAGAGGCTGGGGGAACCAGCTTCTGCCCTCCAGGAGGTGGGAGCTGGGCACCTCTGCTGTGGGTCTTGAACAGGGACAGGGACCCCTCTGGTTTACTCCCATGTCTATCAGACCTGCACGAGGAATGAGAAAACCAGGCACTTCAGCTACAGACACAGAGGAGAGGAGACAATAAACATCAAAGTTGGACCTACCATGGGACCCAGCAATCCCACTCCTACATATCTACTCTAAGAACACAAAAAGGCTAATTCAAAGAGGTACATCAGCCCTATGTTCATTACAGCAGTGTTTGTAGCAGATAAGTTAGGAAAGCAATTGCTCAATGACAGAAGATGTGATATGACGCATACACAATGGAATACCAATCAGCTATATTTTTTAAAAGAAGGATGACCTCTTGCTCTTTGGAACTGAAGGAGATTATGCTAAACAAACAAACCAAACCAGAATGGAAAAGACAAATACCAGATGACCCCACTTATACGTGGAATATAAAGAAACAAATCAAAGGATCAGACAAAAATAAACCCTTGAACTCTGACTACAGAACCGAGGTTACCAAAAGGGAGCAAACTGGGGAGGGGTACTTTGGTACTTTGGTTATGGTTGTGGCACGATTTACATGTGTGGAAGTGTGACCCTCTACACCTAAAACATAAATAATGTCAGTCAACATTATCTCAATAAATAATTTTTAAATAAATAATATGCTATTGCTGAAAACAAAAAGAAATCAGACCTCAGGCTACCATAAGGGATGAGTTGGGGAATGAGATAAAGGGATGAGTGAAGGAGGAAACTCAAAAGACTAGTGCAGGACCAGTGCATCAGTGGTGGGCATGATACCATAACATTCGCAGATGTATGAACTTATACTCCTCGATATATACTGTTTAAACTGCTACCTCATTAAATTTAATATTTTAAGTATGTTTCTTAATGAGGGAAAGTCTTTTAGCATTAAATTTGACAATAAATTCTTGGATGTGATAATATATAAAAATACAGGCAACAAAAGAAAATATAAATTTGACTGCATCAAAATTCTAAATGTTTGTGCATCAAAGGACACTCTCAAGAGAGTAAGAAGAAAACACACAGGAGGAAAGAAAATATTCACAACTCATTTTTAGTTAAGAGATTAAAATCCAGAATATTCAAAGAACTCCAAGAGATCAAAAATGAAAATACAGCACCCAGTTCAAAAGTAAACAAAAGTAAAAGGACCAGAATGACATTTTAAAGATATACAAATGACCCATAAGTACATGAAAAGATGTCAACATCTCTATTCATTATGGAAATCTAAAACCAAACCACAATGAGATACTTCATGCCCATTAGGATGACTGGTATGAAGTATAAAATAACAAGTGCCACTGAGGATATGGAGACACTAGAACACTTGTACATTGCTAATGAGAATATAAAATGGTATATTCATTTTGGGAACAATTTGGTACTTCCTCAAAGTTGAAAGTAGAATTACCATCTGATCCAGAAATTCCATTCTAGGTATACACTAAAAAATAAAAATTGAAATTGAATACAGAGACCCAGATACTTGTTTACCTGTGCTCATAAAAGAATTATTTACAATAGCCAACAGGCAAAAACAACTAATATACCCATGAACAGATGAATGGATAAACAAAATGGGTTATGCACATGCAATGGAATATTCTGCCCTAAAAAGAAAAGAAATTCTGACACATGCTACAACCTGGATGAACCTTAAGGAAATAAAGGAAATACACCTACCACAAAAAGACAACCATTGCATGATTACACTTAGGTGACATACCAGTTAGTTTCATAGACAGAAAGCAGAATGGTAGTTTACAGAAGCAGAGGGCAGGAGGAATAGGCTATCATATTTAATACTCAGAGTTTTAGTATGAACAGATGAAAAGTTATGAAGAATGGTTGTGATGTTGCCCTAAAATATGAAGATAATTTAATTCATTGAATTATACACTTAAAATAATAAATATTATATTGTGGTAATTAAGAATGGTCATTTTTATGTTTATATACATTTTACCATAATAGAAATAACATATTTCTCAAGAACCTGGTCATTGCATAACAAAAACCTCAGGGTAGACAATGATGTAAAATATATATATATGTACAATCAATTAAAAATAAAATTAATTTTTAAAAATCTGTTGCTATATTTCTCAGTTTATATGCACAGTAAGAGAAGGAAGGACAAAGGAGAGAAATATGTATTTAAAACCTATTACACCCCACACATTCTTAAAGGTTTAATAAACCTTAATTTGCTTAATCCTGAAAGACTTGCAAAATTTAAGAGCTTCCCATTATAATCAGAATTTAATTGTATTTTTTCTGCTTTGTTCACATACTGTCAGCATTTTTACATATTGCATCATTCTCATCATTAGCCAGATGCCAACTTGTGATGTAACTCTGAGTATACCTGGGTCAGTTTTCCTCCAGGTGATTTCTGTAATTCAAGTCTAGCCCTGTTGGCAGTCACAAGGCAAGAGTCAGCTTGAGTCTCCACTAGATAGCTCTCCAACACTGACTCTACAGAACAGCTTCAGAGCTGCTGGCAAGCACTAGAAAGAGCAGTTAGGGAGGCTCTTAATCAGGAGAACATGAAGTACATTTGGTTGTTTACTTTTGCAGTCAAGACCCAGGCCTGAACATCTTTGGGGTGGGAAGGAGGGGTTGACAATGAAGATGTATCAAAGATAAATGAATCAGAGACTATCTTAGTCAATTTGGTTGATATTACAAAACACTGTAGAATAGATGGCCTAATCAATAGATTCTTATTTCTTAGATCTCTGGAGGTTGCAAAGTTCAAGATCAAGGTGCCCACAGGTTTAATTCCTGATGAGGGCCTCCTTGATTTGTAGATGGGTACCTCCTCAGTGTGTCCTCACTTTGCTCTTCTCTTCTTATAAGGACATCAATGCTATCATGGATCCCAGTGTCCAACTGCCATCACTTTGGACATTAGGGGTTCAGGGAGCACAAAACTCCAGGTCATAGCAGAGACCTAATCAAGACACCCAACTGGAGAAAATGTGCTATGCATACAGTTGTATTATTTTTAGAAATATGGAAATAAATGCCTATATTTTTTAACACAATTTGATTGTCTAGCATGGTGGGAAGTGGGTAGGGGGAACTGTCTCTCAGTATTCTTCAGAATGACTGATCCCAGTTCCTTTAATTTTAACTATAGATCAACTTGAAATTTTTTTTTTAAGTATTGGAAAGTGTCCCAGGGAACTTGAGGTGAAATTCCAACTCTACCACTTCATTGACATATGATCTTGGCAAGTTACTTCTTTGAATCTCAGTTTCATCATCTATAAAATAACAGCTTGCTAAAGGCAATGTAGCAGAGTTGTAGAAGCTGTCTGCCTGAAAACAAATACTGGTTTTTCAACTTGTTAACTGCAGAACCTCAAGCAGCCTATTTGCTTTCTCTCTGTGCTTTCAAATTTGGAAGATAGGAACGATAACATCGAACTAATACATTTAATAAGGATTAAATTGAGTTAATGGTGAAAAGTTCTTAGATCTATACCCAGTAAATAATAAGAGCTAAATAAAAATTATCATCTACTACTATTATGTCATCAACTTTACCTTTAAAAAAAAATCCAAGAAGTTTAAAAACATTCAGAAATTTTTTTGTTCTATAAGACTTACCATAAGAGGCTGCATCTTTTAAACACAAAAAGTGTATCACAAGCCGGGCACGGGTGGCTCGTGCCTGTAAGCTTCAGCCTATGAAGCCGCAGGGGCTAGGGATCGCGGTTCGATCCCGCCTGGGGCCTGTAAGGAGACCTAGTTCCCTAAAAATAGCTGGGCGTGGTGGCGTGCGCCTGTAATTCCAGCTACCAGGGAAGCTGAGGCTGGAGATCACTTGAGTCTGTGGTACCCCGGGCAATGTGAGCCTGCGGTTCCACGGGCAAAAATAGCGAGACCTAGTCTCAAAAAAAAAGTGTATCACAATTTTTGCATTTTATAGTTGGGTATACTTAATATAAAATATAAACACTTAATGTAAATAGTGTAACAGAGACTTTATATGACTTTAAAGTTTAAATGATTTTCTGCGGAGCTGATTATACAGAAATTCTTTTTTTTTAATAATTTATTGACATATATTTCACATTTTTGTATTCCCCGGGGTTCACCCACCATCTCCCCTTCCTGACCATTCCCATCCAACCTCTTAACCCCAATTGGTACTTTAGTTTGGTTGTCAGCTTATTTTGACTTTCCCTCAAACAAAACTTTGGTTTGTTTTTCCTGTATCCCACATATTAGTGAAACCATTTGGTTTCTGTCTTTTTCTTTCTGAGTTGTTTCTGCTAATGTAATTTCTTCTAGGAACATTCATGTTATCATAAATTCATCAAGTTTGTCATTTTTAATTGATGAGTAATATTCCATTATGTATATATACCACATCTGTTCATCTGTTTTGGGACACTTGGGTTGTTTCCTTGTCCTTGCAATTATAAGTAGTGTTGCAATAAATATCCAAGTACAGGTGTCCCTTTGTATAAAGTATTGAGGTCTCCTTTGGGTAGATCCCCAGAAGAGTGATTTCTGGGTCAAATGGTAGTTCCATTTTCACTAGTTTGAGGGTCCTCCATACTGCTTTCCATAGTGGCTGGACCAGTTTACATTCCCACCAGCAGTACTAGAGTGTTCCTTTCTGTCCATATCCACGGCAGCATTTGTTGCCCGTTTTTTGATTTGGGCCATTCTTACTGGTGTAAGGTGGTATCTCACTGTGGTTTTGATTTGCATTTCTCTGATTGCTAGTGACATTGAGCATTTTCTCATATGCCTGTTGGCCATTTGTATTTCCTCTTTGGAGAAGTATGTTTTTAAAAATATGGAACGTTTCACGAATTTGCGTGTCATCCTTGCACAGGGGCCATGCTTATCTCTGTATCATTCCAATTTTAGTATATGTGCTGCCAAAGTGAGCACTATCCAGAAATTCTTAGAGCACACCTACTGCCAAACATTGAAATATAAATTTACAATAGTGCAACTTAAATGTCCTGATTCTTTGGAAGCTTCCTTTTAGTTAATTTCCAGGCTCTAATAATAAAGAAAAATTGCTTCAGGAAAGAAGAGAGAAGAAACACATGGCATGTTTTTCAAAGTAGCATGAGAAGTTTGATAAGCCAGTGTAGTACTAACTTCTATTGTCTGGAATAAAATCATGACAGGTGGGAATCAAAGGATACCATGAAGTAAGCAATGAAGGAAAGTTGATTTTCAATGTATTTTCTCTCTGCAACCATACTCTCTTGCCTATATTTCTGCCATGATTTCCAAAACTACAATCTCAATGAAGTAACATATGAATTAAAAAAAATAGGTTGTTAATTCTCAATGTGTTACTTCAGTTGTCAAATCACAGTAGTTCACTGGGGTATACTGACCGAGTCAGGGGTTTGTGTTTGTAACCACAAGGCAACATTAATGGCAAATCCATCAATTTGGTCAGGTTCATTAGGCTGTTTTGGGTAGAAATATACCCTGAAAACTGTGTAAGATGCCCAGCATAATACTTTAGGGAGAATCTCAAAGATGGTTATTTAAATGACAGGCACTTGTTGCTCTAGTCTGTTTGGGAATTGAACATCTCTCGATTTCACATTAATGCAGGATGGGTTCCAACTTATAGTACTGTCTTCAATTGATAGACTCAAGTCTAAATATAAGGAATGTAGGTTAATATTTATAGTCACTACTTGAGTCCTCACTTCAGTTGATATTTTGTTTACTCAAAACACATTGTACACTCACCATGTTTCTATTTCTAACATGTTTCAGACAAAGCACTTATTAAAAAATTAGAAGTAATTAGTCAACGAGGAAGGAAGATATGGGGATATCAGGGCAAGAAGTCAATGATTCTTTAACAAAAGCAGGCAAACTTAAGTTCTTGTTGTCTCATGATTTATCCCTTAAAGAGTTACAAGTAACCAGAGAAAACATTTCTGACAACTTTGAGTTACTCTTAGTAACTCAAAGATCAAGATCACTTGATCTTGTGGTTTATGAAAGGAATGAAATGGGAGTTTAGAGTCACGAGATATCAACTAATCCTAGTTCACTGGAAACATCAATTAACCTTCAACTGACTCATAGTAGACCAACAAGATTAAACAGTAATATCAGAGTTAGGAGTTTTTTTAAAGTCAGTTAACAATTAATGTGATACACTAAAGTCTTACCCTTAGTTATACTGAGCCATTTCAAAAGGCCCTCTTACTATCACATTTTTCAGATATTTATTGTGGTTACCCTAGCTAAAACTGATAACTTCCTTTCTAATCAGAAAGCACTTTACTAGAAACTAATGTTGCCCCTTTTTTTTAACCTTTTTGCTAAGCTTTTGGTTCTTCTCCTTAAGAGCTGCTGCTGTAACTTACTATTTAAAAATTTTCATAATGCCTTGTGTATAATAGGTAGCCAAAATATTAGTTAAATGAATGGCTTCAATTTTCCTGTCTTGTACCTTGATGTGGAAAGATCTCTTGCCATTCTAATGCAGAGGAAAGTTTGGCAAGAATCCAAATTCTTCTTTAATTCTATTTTTAATGTACTTGCCTTCTTACTTTAATGTAATTAAACTGCTTGTCAAAAAGCATGCTTTCCTATGGTACACAGCTGAAATTATTTGGGCACTAAAACTACTCCTATAATAAGAGACAATTCCATAGGAAAATATAACAATTATGAAAATATGTGCAACCAACTTCAGAGCACCTAAATATATAAAGCAATACAGATGACCTAAATATATAAAGCAAGAAGTTACTGAACATATAATAACAGTAATGTAATAAAGGACTTTCACTTATATAAATGAATAGAAAGTACAGGTAGGAAATGAATTAAGAGATATGACTTCAATGGTGCTGTAAAACAAATGGACTTAACATGCATATAAAGAACTTTCCATCAAGCTGATAAAGAATACACTCTTCTCAAGCACCCACAGAACAATCTCCAGGACAGAAGTTAGATTAAAAGGCAATATTTAATAAATTTCTTATAGATCTATATCTTACTAAATTTAAAATAAAAACTATTCCAAGTTATCTCTTCTGACTACAATGAGATAAAATTAGAAGTCAAAACAGCAACACAACAAGAAAACTTACAAACGTGAAAACTAAACAACATTTGGAGAATAATTTGGTCAAAAAATAAATCAAAAGTGAATTTTACGGGACAACATTGTGAAACCTAGTCTCAAAAAATAGCTGGGAGTGGCGGTGCATGCCTATAATCCCAGCTACCTGGGAGGCTGAGGTTGGGGATTGCTTGAGACCAGGCTACCCTGGGCAACGAGAATGTTGCCCGGGGAATCTGCAGTTCCCGGGCAACATAGCAAGATCTAGCCTCAAAAAAAAAAGTGAATTTAAAAGTATCTTAAAAAAACAAAAATAAAAACACACATACCAAACCATATCAGAAACCACAAAAACGTAATGTGAGGGGGAAAAAAATATAGTAAAGCAGAATTAACTCAAATAGAAAAATACCAGGAAATAATCATCAAATCCTAAGAACTGATTTTTTTACAAAGATAAACAAAATCAAAAATTCTTTAAACTAAGAAAAAAGAGGACTCAAATAAATACAGCCAAAAATTGAAAGAAAAGATAATAACTGATTTCTCAAAATATAAAGGACTTATTTTAACAATTATATACCAACAGAGAGATAACCTAGAATAAATGAGTAAATTCCTAGAATCATACAGCTTTACAAAACTGAATCAAGGGAAAGTAGAAGCCTAAACAAACTAATAAGATTGAAGTAATCAAAAAAATTCCAATAGAATCTACATCTATATTGTTTCACAGATGAAGTCTACCAAATGTTTGAAAAACTATATATAGTGTCAGTCCTTCTTAAACTCTTCCCCTCAAATATAAGATATAACACTGCCAAATTTATTTGAGATGAATAGCACTTGAATACCAAAACAAGACAAATGGTTGCGGTACACTTGAATATTCTATAAATTTGAAAAACTATAGGATAGTTGAATACTATAGTATTCAGAGAAATATGCTCACTGGGAAAAACTCAATTGAAAAATCCTATAAATATCCTGAAGCCCCTTGAAGCTATGAGCAGCCAGCCCCAATTGTCCAAAGCAGCATATTTTTATATTACAGCTTTAAACTTTTTAACTGGCAATAACTGAAAGATTTTTAAAGAATTATTACCTCTTCACATATTCGAGTTTATGATTTTCATTTTATTTCCCATTACTAGGAAAATGAGATTTATATTTTCATAAAATAAAATCATTGAGTCTGACTAATGGGGAGAAATATTTCATGATGAGATTTGATAAATTTTAACTGACTTATTGAATTAAGTGCATCTGATCTGTAAACACATCTCAAAAACAATCATTGCCTTTGTGAGGATTAAAGCTCGTTTCCTGGCTCTCCAAGTATGGGTTGGAAATTGAGTATGACTCACTGACAAGCCCTTCATATTCTTACCATTCCTAGTGAGGTTTATTTTTGACCAATCATTTGGTGGGAGAAATACTATGTTTAGGTCTTGGCATTTTACAGAGACATCAAAAGGAAGATGGCTGAAATTAAGCTGTCCTTGAAGTTAGCTCTTCATTTCTCGAGATTTCCTGTATAGTTTGACTTAATGTTTAACCCTTTTCATTCAGCAAAATTCTTTCAATTCTTGGAAAACTACAAGAAAGATAATTTCACACATGATCATTGAACAGTGAATTTCTAACCTGCTTCAACAGAAGAGAAAAACACAGTAAGAAAGATCTTTTTTACATTATAACTGCTCAATAAGATCACTGGTTCCTAGATTATAGAGGAAATACTGACAGAATCTGAAACATAATTGATTAATATCAAAAGATTATGCAGATAACTTAAAAACCGTTAGGCAGCATTCACACCCACCAGTTCTCCTAAACCAATATCCCAGAAAGAGCAGAAAATTGTCTTTGCATTACCATTGAAGGAAAGATAACAAAATTCTTGAGTTTAAAAGAATTTGAAAACAACTGATTCTTGTCTTTATTTTCAGGTACCAAGAAAATATATGATTTTATCATAAGATACATAAAAGAAAACTTAAGAAAAACACTCCATTAACTATACCACAAAAACATCTTTCAGGACATACCTATGCATACAAAGAAAATGAAGGAAAACAAACAGCTGGAGCTACATCAAAATAAAGTTCCTGTACAGCAAAAGAGACAGTAACAGGAACAAAGAGATATCCAAATGAATAGGGGGAAATTTTTGCTCTCCACGCAACTAACAAGGATCTGATATCAAAGATCTACAAAAAACTCACACAACTTAACAAAAACAAAAGCAAAAAGCCCAGTAAAAAAAAAAAAAAATGGAACCCCGGCCATATGCCCAGTTCAGCCATGGTGCCAGGCACTGTGCCCTCAGCCACCCAGCCTGCTGTGCTCCCTTCGGGGTTCAGGGAAAGCAAGGTGGGGGGGGAGTGGCTGGGGGCCACCCCCCAGTCACCATACCACAAGGTGGCCAGGGGAGGTGAGTAGCCCTGCTGCCCGGGCACTGAGCCCTCTAGACGCTCGGGCTGGGAGGAGGGGAGATTGGTGGAGGGTAGTGGGTGGTAGGGGTCATTCCCTCTGGTCTTCTCCAAATCCAGTCAACCCTCACCAGAAGCAACTAAATCAGCGATTCAACAGCAGTTGCACACAAATACAGAGGTGAAAAATAAAGAAGTATTCCGGAACAACGAACATGTCAGATCCATGGGACACAGGACTATAAGACTGATTACAGAGACAAACTACCTCAGAAATGCAATCACTGTGATCTACAACGATGGGAGTGGAATTTCCTGTTCAGAGATGCCTTCAGCATGATCAAAGGACCCTCCCACTTTAGGGGATGAGGAAAGCCACAGAGACAGGCAGTAGCCCCATGAAAATCTTGAGCAAAAAAATTGGTGCACAAACTTTGGCCGGGAGAAACACTACCAGCGCCAGCAACCAGAACTGCAAAACAAAGAAGGAGCAAAATACGATAAAAGATGGGCCAGAGCAGCTGACTAGAAAGGAGGCACTGAGAGAACACAATCATGTGTGAACTGGGGACCAGCAGCAAGAAAGACACTTGGAAAATTAAACACAGGCCACCGTGTCCCAGGAAATCACATCCACACCAGACATAAGGACATTGCTACAGGAAAGAAAAGGAAGAGCCCAAGGGACTGAAATTAAACAATAAATGGGCACTGGCTCTGGAAGCTCCAGCCAGCTTGGCCTGTGGGGGCTGCACATGCCCTGATCAGTGCATACCTGCAGCTGCCAGCCAGCCCCCAGCTGGCAGTGGCACCAATAGCACACCCACCAAATACCCTCTGATGGCAGGCTGGTGGCTAAGAGAGCTTCGGGGGCTGGTCAGGAAGACCCCGACTAGACCGGGGAGGGCAAGAAAAGACCCACTCAGGGTCAGGGAAATGGGGGAGGGGGGTGGAACGACTTGCCAGATCACTCTCACTCCACTTAGTCCTCAGGAGGAATAAGAAAAACAAACATTGCAAAGAGCAACACAGAACGCATAAGGGACCAGATGAGGATTCTGCCAATGCAGTTGGGCAGGACGCAGAAGACAGATCAACATAGAACATGATGGACTGGAGAGACAACATGATGAAGACCTATCACAAAAGTGTGCCTACAAACTTGTCAGGAATGGATGAACCAAGACCCCACTTCAGGATATGTCACCCAAGAAAACAAGGAGCCCCTCCCCACACCATGGGAGAGAAGGTCCACAGAGTTGGGGAATTGGTTCCACAACAAATCTGCAAAGGGAGAGAGTAGAGATGATCCACAAGGGCCATTGGGGGATGCCTACCCTCTCTGAGAAACCTCACTACAGAAAACAACTTAAAGCAAGGGTCCCCAAGCCAGAAGGCAGAGCTATGAGGTGAAGAGGCAATGGATATACTGGGAGAATAGACTGGAATGGGCAGCCAGCAATGAGAAGACATTGTTAAACCTCAAATGAGCACGGACAGGTTGCTCAACACAAAGCTAAGACTACAATCCTTCACGCACAGAATGCTGTGTACCAGGAAAACAGTCCCTCACCTGTCAAATATACACAACCACGGAAAAGGAAGAGAGACCTATGAACTCAATATAACCCATCAAACAACCAGAGAGGAGTCTGAGTGAACAGATGGACCATGGGGGGGGGGGGGGGGGG
>PVHY01009108.1:0-20213 GCA_004024945.1 Uropsilus gracilis | reverse complement strand
GAGAGGAACACCTAAAAGGCAGATGCAAACAAACCTTATTCAATAAAAATATATATTATTTTTTTTAAATGGGGAGAACTTAAAAGATACTTCTCCAAGGAAGAAATACAAAAGGCCAACAGGCATATGAAAAAATGCTCAGTATCATTAATAATCAGGAAATGCAAATCAAAATCACAATGAAACGGCTTTACATCAGTAAGAATGGCACATAACAAAAAAAAGGACTACAAGGGCTGATGTAGATGTGAAGAAAAAGGAAGGTTCTAACACTGCTGGTGGGAATGCAAACTCATCTAGCCACTATGGAAAACTGTGTGAAGGGCCCTCAAACTGATATCTAGTGTAAAAGCACAAAAAGACTAGAAACTTCTCAAGCCAGCACACCAAAGGGGAAACAAGTGGCACTTTTAAAATCCACCCTTTGCCCCCAGGTTTTTCCCACCCACACAGGTGTTACAAGAGTCACAAAGCAATATAAACACAAGATTTATTAACAAGAGAAACCAAAATGCCTCAAGTGACCAGTTACCTTACCCCTTCAACTGTTTAGTTCAAAACTCCAAAAACATGTGTCCAATATGTCACTTCTTTGTCCCTCCAAACCTGACACAGGCATCACATAAAGTTCAGTATTTCAGCACACATAAATTTCAAGTATTTTTTTAATATCTTAACAAACTTATTAGTGACTTATACTTTTAAAAAGCAGATTTTTTATTTTAATTATTTATATATATATATATATATATATATATATATATATATATATATGCCACATCATTTTGAGCCCTGGGGGTCACCCACCACCTCCCTCCCCAATCGCTCCAGATGGTCCTCACCCTCCCATTTTGTACTTTCATTTGCTCGACCATATATTAGTGAAACCATTTGGTTTCTGTCTTTTTCTATCTGGCTCATTTCTGCTAGTATGATTTCTTCTAGCCACATCCAGGTTTCCATAAATTCATTAAATTTGTCATTTTTAATTGATGAGTAATACTCCATTGTGTATAATACCACATCTTTTTCATCCATTCGTCTGTTCTGGGGCATTTGGGTTGTCTCCATGTCCTTGCAATTATAAATAGTGCTGCAATAAACATCCAAGTACAGGTGTCCTTTTGTACCCACAATGAGGTCTCCTTTGGATAGATTCCCATAAGTGTGACTGCTGGGTCAAATGGTAATTCCATTTTCATTAGTTTGAGGGTCCTCCATACTGCTTTCCAAAGTGGCTGAACCAGTTTACATTCCTACCATCAGTGTAAGAGTGTTCCTTTCTCTCCACATCCACACCAGCACTTGTTGTTGCATGTTTTGTTTTGTTTTGTTTTTTTTTTGATGTGGGACATTCTTACTGGTGTAAAGTGGTATCTCATTGTGGTTTTGATTTGCATTTCTCCGATTGCTAGTGACATTGAGCAATTTTTCATGTGCCTATTGACCATTTGTATTTCTTGTTTGGAGAAGTGTCTTTTTAGTTCTTCTACCCACTTTTTGACTGGGCTTCTTGTTTTGCTTTTGTTTAGTTGTGTGAGTTCCTTGTGGCTCTGTGTTATTAAATCCTTATCACTCTTGTGGAAGGCAAAAATTTTTTCCCATTTGGTTGGGCTTCTTTTAGTTTTTTTCTGTCGTCTCTTTTGCTGTGCAGAAGCTTTTTAGGTTGATGTAGTACCATCTGTTTATGTTGTCCTTCAATTTTTTGTCTTCTGCAGATGATTCCAGAAAGGGATTTCTGAATTGTACTTCATGGAGGGTTTTGCCCAAGTTTTCCTCTACATATGTTATGGTTTCAGGTCTGATATCTAAGTCTTTTATCCATTTTGAATTGATTTTTGTACATGGTGTTGAGGGAGTTGTCTTGGTCCATTTTTTTGCATGTCTTAGTCCAATTTTTCCAGCACCATTTATTGAAGAGGTTATCTTTGTTCCAATGTAAGTTTTTCACTCCTTTGTCAAAGATTAGTTGACCATATATGTGTGGCTTTATTTCTGGACTCTCAATTATGTTCCATTGGTCTGATTGTCAGTTGTTGTACCAGTACAATGCTGTTTTAAGTATTATGGCTTTGTAGTATAGCTTGAAGTCTGGAATAGTTAGGCCTCCATTCTCTCTTTTTTTGGAGAGGAGGTTTTTTCATATTCAAGGCCTTTTGTTATTCCATATGAATTTTTGCAATTTTTCTATCTCTTTAAAGAATGTCATTGGAATTTTTAAGGGGATTGCATTGAATCTGTAGGTTGCTTTTGGTAGGATGGCCATTAAATTCCAAGTCTTAAACTCCAAGTTTTCCAAATCTTCCCTTTGCTTCTTCTCTCTCATGCTTTCTGAATTCCTCAGCTTCTCCAAGTTTCTTCAAACTTTTCCAGCAAGCACTGTTGCAAAATCAGCTTAAAGAAATCCCTAACTTTCTCCATGTACCAGCTTTCCAACTTTCAAATAAAACAAGCCTTTTTTTTTTCTTTTTCACCCTGCCTCTTGCTCCAGCACCTTGCACCTTTCTTTTCCAAGTCAGTCATTCCTTGTCATCTGGCTGCAAAGCTGCCCACCTGGGCAGTTGCCCCACTGAATTTGTTCAACCAGCACTCTACAGGCCTGGCCACACCTTGGCTCCCAGCCACCTCTGGCACACCATTCCAGGGAGTCAGGCCATCGTGGCCACTCTCACCCCTCTTGCTGTCCATGGTCTTTCTGTCAGACCCTTCTTGCATGGTTGTTCTGTCAGACCCCATCCACCAAGGCAGTAATAGCATATCCCATTTTCAACTGTGTCACAAAGAGGGGGCCCCCAGATGCTCCATTCAGCCATCTCACCCACTATCAAAACTACAGAAAATGGCACTAACATTTCCACTACTGGGAATCTACCCAAAGGACACCAAAACACTAATTCAAAAGGACACCTGTACTCACATGTTTATTGCAGCACTATTTACATTTGCCAGGGTATGGAAACAACCCAAATTCCCCAAAACTGATGAATGGTTGAAAAAAATGTGGCATATTTACACAATGGAATATTATTCATCAATCGAAGAAGACAAACTTTTGTCATTCACAGCAACATGGATGGAGCTAGATAGAATCGTGTTAGTGGAAATAAAACAGGAAGGGAAAGGGAATTTTTAAAAAAGAAAGAGAAATACTGGATGGTCTCACTTATATGAGGGATATAGGGAAAACAAACAAACAAAAGGACAAGAAAATTTTTAATTGTCAACAGAAGTGAAGTATAAAGCAAGAGAGGGGGAGGAGGGTAATATTGGGGAAAGGAAGCACAAGAGATTAAGATAGTTCACAGGTGATAAGGTGGTGGGAGAACCTCAGGGTAGACACTGATGCAATAAATATGTGTGTATATATGTACAATTAATTTTTAAAATTTATATAATTTATAAAATATATAATTTCAAATTTATATAATTTATAAATGTGATGTGTCTAATGTGAAAAGTAAAATGATATGAAGGCATGAATTATTTTAAAATTATCTAAATATCAGAAGGAAATGTAAGGCAGTACGATTCAAACATGGTATCTTACAAGAGAACCTGAACTGAAGTCCAACTTTAGCCATAAATAGGATGGTTTTCATCAGTCTCATCACATCTCTGAGTTTCTATATCTTCCCAAAAAGGAAAAACAATGAATTAGTCTGTCAATCTTAAAAAATTGCAAAGACCAAATAATAATACATGATATAGATCATACTAAAACTATGAAGTGCTATGGCAGGATAACCCAAATATTATTAATGCTCAACATGTCCCAATTTATGCAGAGTATTATAAAGAAATAGCACTGCAGAGGGGGAGAAAGTTATATGAGTATACACACACCCTCCCCCACACACACATACACACACATTTGTAGGCATGCACACACTCATTTTCTGGTGGTTGTTGTTTTCTATTTTAGTCATCCCAAGTGGATAAATGTTACCTGCTTGTGGTTCTGATTTGTATTTCCCTAGTGAATAATAATGTTGAGCATCTTTTCATTTGCTTATTGATCCTTTGTATATTTTCTTTGGAGAAATATTCAATTCCATTCCCCATTTTAACTGTATCACTTGTCTTTTCATTGTTAATAAAAGTACTTTATATATACTAGATACAAAGTTCTTATCAGAGAGGAAATTTGCAAATATTTTCCTTCCTATTAGATGTTTTTTTATTAGTTTGATTTTCTTTATGGTGTCATTGGAAGTACAGAATTTTTTAAATTTGGTCAAGTTGCATTTATATTTTTTTCTTCTGTAGCTTGTTCTTTTAGCATCTTCTCTTTTAATTTTGCATTTATTAAATATATACGCACAATACTAAGGTGATTAAAATTAGGCCAAGTTTCAAGGACTATTTGCCACAGTGTTGTTCCAGCTGTGCTGCTCTGGGATGGATGTGAGGGACAGGTCAAAACTCTGAACTATTTGAATCCTTTCCTTCTCTCCCACCATCCTACCCTCAGTTTTAGCCAAAATTTCTTTGGAAGAATCCAACACTATTCCAGCTGAACTAAATAGAAAAAGGCTGTGATTTGTCAGGTTATGTTGGGAAATCAGTACATTCTCAATGGTCATGTTTTGTGGTACACTTCACTAAAAAGTTCAGCAGGATAAAAGAGATCTGTGTAAAATTATGACAATTCTCTTTGTATAAAAACACTAAAATTGCAAGAAAAATGACAGTGAAAATTCTGAGAGAATAATCCAGAAAGTATAAAGAACAAATAGAAAAAAAATAAAATATACATAGTGTTCTATGCTTATTCTGCAAAGGAGACTGTCCTCCTTATTTCTGCAGATCAGAATGGATACTATCAATTAAAACTTCTTTTACAAAGCAGATGCACGGTAGCCCTAAATCCACCTGAAGGAGAACTGAGGTCATCTTAGAAATGCAACTACAACAAAATATAACTAGACTAAACTAGAAAGTTTAGCTCCAATTCCCATATTATTGAGAGAGTATTTGATTGACCCATCCTGGTCAAGTTATCAGCTCTATTAAAGCCAAAGTGGCCAACATCATACAGCACAAGACCAGCTGAACTGAGAGCAGAGTCGAAAACACAAACAGCTCAGGTAGTTTCACTGCCTGGTTATAAGAATAGTTGTAGTCTATCTGACTTCAAGACCTTTGGACAAGTCCACAAACTTTATAGTTCATAGATTTTTTTTTCACAAGTCTATCCCATTAAAAAGCAGTGAGATTTTTCTAACTTTTGTATGAACACAGAGATAAATTCCCATCAAATAGCTACATTACCACTGCAATTATGAAACAAAATACTCTTTTTACAAACACATAGTTTTCTTCTTTCTCTAAACAAAATGAATTCTCCTATAACATAAAGTAATCCCAAATTTTTAGTTTTTCTTGTGTTATAAAGTTATACAACATCTAATTTTTTCAAGTGAGTAGTTTCAAATTGTATTTTTAACTGGGAGCATGGATCAGTGGTTAAAAACAGGAAGTTTGATGAGCAAGATTGAAACCAGTGAAAATACAGAAGATAATGAGGGAAATTCAGAAAAACTTGAAATTGTCCACAGATGTGACAGTTACAGAGCAGATCCTAAGTCTTCCCACATGAACCTGAAAGTGGAAAGCATAATTGCAATATCCTGTTAATAAGCATTAAGTCAACAGAAAGCAGTCATAGCTCATTCACATGAACTAATTTAAGGTGTTTTTCTTCATATTTTGGCGTTTTTTAGTAAAGGTTTAAGACTTTTTAATTTACTGCACATGTATATGTGTATATATATTCATATATACATAAATTTTTCATATTGTCTACCCCAGGATTCTCCCACCACCTTATCACCCATGAAACATCTTAATCTCTTGCATCCTCCCCCTCCCATGATTTTACTCTCCTCCCCCCTCTTGAAATATGCTTCAGTTCTATGCCCCAAAACTGATGGATAGTTTTAAGGCTTTTTTTTTTATGAAATCCTGGACTAACAATTTCTGAAACCATGATGTCAACAAAATTTCTTTAAAAATCAATCATGCATGTTTTAAGAAGAGTACCATAATTCAATGAAAAACAAATTCTAAATGACTACACAGAATTTGCTTGAAGAAAACTAAATAGAAATTTTGCTTGAAGGCAATATAAAATTTCCTTAGAAAGTAAAAACTGTACATTAGTAGAATTATAGTAAAATGTAGGGAAGCAAGCTGAAAAAAAAAATCATTTCAAGTCATTCATTTTTCCATTCAAAAAAGCGCAATTAACTATTTGGTTTTTTACTTATTTATTGTTTAATTTTTATTTTGTAATTTTCATACATTATTAGTCATGTTTGTATAGCTGTCATTCCCCTTAGGTCTGGTTCTCCCTTTGTAATTAACTATTTGAAAGAATAAAGTTCATCAGACATTTTTTAACCTTGTATTTTAATTAAAACATGATACTAATTGGAGCAGTTGGTCTTTATTTTCAAATAGTGTATTTGATGGTAAAATGGTAAGTAAATAAATTTTCTCTGAATGATAGACAGATGTTCAAATCTAAATACACAGGTCTATAGGAGGGATGACAATCACAGACTGACTCACCACAAACCCTGAATGCCCGAGCAGTTTCTGTAAAATTCACCAAAAGCACATAGCCCCAAAGATGTCCCTTCATCTTCAAAATGAGTTCAATGAAAAAATTGACATCTGTATCATCCTCCACATGTGCCTTGAGTACTCTTATTTTTCAACAAATTCATGATGAAATAGAACTCTTTCAACCACATAGATGTAATCTCTCTTAACTAAATGACATGATTGGAGTTAAGCCATTAGCTTTTATCTTTAAAAAAGAAATTTAATCATCCTTAATTTGGCTGCACAAAGAACTTCTGGGAGTACATCGAGTTCTCACTTATGATTTCAGATTTTAAAATAAATGGCTTCCAGAAGAGTAAGATATGATGATTATTATATCTTAGCCAAGGCAATTCTCCTTGTCCAAATATTAATGAGTGACTTGGCAACATGAGCATTTTCTGAGGAGCTTGCCTTATTTTTGGATCCTACTCTAAAAAAGTTCTGCTACTATGCAGAGACCAACTTGTCACAAACTGGTTCCCCAATGAACATGCTTCCACTGAGCCCATTAGGTACCCACCTTTCACTGTCCCCAAACCTTAAAACTGCCCCTTCCATATTTAGGATGCTTCATCTCTGTTTGTGTCAAAATGACTGCCTTGTCATAGTGACAAGAGGGATAACAGGATCCCACAAGTCATTCCTTCACCACTTCTCAGTCATTCCAGGGCGTTTCTGCCTATTTTCAAACACAGGGCAGTTTGCCAGGATGTCTTCTATCTTGGAATAGCAATCATTATACTATACCAAAAATTATAATGGGATTAGAATAAGGACTGCATTCAAAAACCCCTGCCTCTGTCCGCATAACCCTAGTTATTGCTACTTTTCATGGAATTCCAACTTCTTTGTGTTTCCTAATTGTAATGATTCATCCCCAAATGAACTGCCTTTACTGTTATCATCATCACTATTCCTTTTCTCCCTTCCTCCCAAAAACAATGGTTCTGTTGTATATAAACTTTCACTTTCAAAAATGGGTCTGTATATCTAAATTTTATTATTTTAAGTAGGCAAAAACATTTCAAAAAATAAATTAGGCATCATCTCAAAAAGCTGTCTTCATGGAATGGGGAGTGGGAAACTATAAGTGAATAAATAAATAACTACAAAAATGGTAAATAAGGTGAGAGTGAGAAGTACAAATATTTTACATAATAAAAGAAGAGAGTTATTCTTGGTATTTTGACATGGGATTATTCAGTGAAAAGGGAAAACAAGATGGTTATATGGATTTAGCAGCAACTTTAGGCATCATTCCATATTTAGGAAGAAAATTAAGAACAGAAAATATGTTAAAGGAGTAAGTGGTACCAGTTGACCCAAATACAGGCCATGTATAGACAACTTGTGACATATAAATCTCTGAATAACTCTTGAACTATATATTCCCCTAGTTTATTGGGAGAGAGGGGGCAGGAATAAAGATGAAGGTCTCTGAACCAGGGGAGTCTAGTCAGAGCAAGACTCATGAAGGCACACCAGCCAGCGTGGGTCAAATCCCAGTGTCCTGGGTGAGATCCAGGGTTTCATAGGAGCCACATCAATTGTCCATGAAAGAAGTGATGCAGGTCTGAACTGATGAGGCAACAACAGAAGGAAGGAGAAAAAAAAAAAAAAAAAAACAGAAGATCTATGTGTCAGGAACTCAAAAGCACAAATACCTTGCTCAGTCCAAATGGATAATAAGTAGCAAAACAGTGAACCCAGATTTATCTGACTCCAAAATAGATGTAGCACAAAATCTACAGAATTTTCAATTCCCAGGTTTTGTTGGACATGAAACATGAGAAATAACGAATTATAAAAATTATTTGTGAATAAGTGTAAGTTAATGAGTCCTGTTTTAGATATGCTGTGTTTTAATTCCTAATTGATTAAGAAAATCCTAGCAACAGATGAAAATTATTGGACTTTGGAATCATTAGGAGAGATTTTTGAGATGATAGGAAAAAGATGGAAAGAGCTCCTGTGTAAAGCAATATAAGTGGATAAAGAGTTGCCTGAGGTAAAGATTCTGGGGTACATCTTCATTATGGAGCAGAAGGAATTAGAAAAACCAGTTAATGAAGGAGGTGGAAAAGAAATTCTTAGAAAGATAAAAGAAACAGCAGAATATTACAGCACAGACACTACATGAGAAAGTTCCAAGAAGTGAAATTTCTTCAGAGAAGACTATGAGAATGAGAACTGAGAAGAGAGTCTAATGAGAACTCATTAGACTTGTTAAATATGAAATGGATTTGGAAAATGAATTAAAAATGACCTTCCAAAGGGTGGTTTCATAGAGGGGTAGAGCTGGAGGCCATATTACAGGGGAGAAGCAAATACATAGACAAAAAGTAAAAGCAGAATTTAACTCTGAGAAGAAATTTGGTGTTGAGCAGATGAGAGAAGCAGTAGTCTACTCAAGAAGCAGGGTCAGAAAAGTGTTAAGGGGGGGGGGGGAGTGGGGGCAGTAAACCTGACCATATTTGTGGGCAGAGGAGATGAAAGGAAGAAAGACCTAGAGGAAAACCAAAAGGAAGCAAGCTGTAGCAGAATCCAGGGGAGAGTTCTTGGTCAACAAAAGAGCAAGCTCTGTTCTTATGAAGGAAGAAGGAAATATTGAGAGCTCACATGGGCTGGCTTCATTCTCCAAAAACACAAGAGAAATAGCTAAATATAAGAGAAAGAGAGGTTCTCACTGAAAAGTCTGAAGTTCATAGTGCAACTAGGAGAGAAATGTTTTTACAATTCAGAAAATGGAAATTTGATTTTGAAATGTTACCAAAGTTGCCAACCACTCTCTATAACATATATTCCATTTTTTCCAGAACGTAAAACTGTTTGCCTCTAAAAAGTACATCTATCTCCCTGAAACTACATGGTTATAATTTAGAAAATGAAGAGAGCACTTTTGGTTGTCAGAAATTAAGCAACTCTGTGTACCCTCCTCTGTGTTCTTTTGAGAAGAAAGAAGATATTTACTTTATTAAAGTCCATGAAAGGGAATACTGACCTCAATGTTTATTTTTAAAGACTGAATTATCAGAGGCTTAAATTATGTTTGTTCTAGAAGAAACAAACACCATCTCTTAGCAAAACATTTTATGTTACGTGGATTAGCAACAGAAATTTTTAAACAAATACTGGAGTTATTATAATTTCTCAGTTACTGTTTTCCTAGCCCTTTTCATTCTCACAATTAATCACTGAAACTTCACATTCATTGACCCTGTATTCCATGTTAGGTGCATTATGTATAATCTGACACTAATGCTCATAATAACTTTATTGTGTTATTATTATTCTGATTTTGTTGGATAATTATTCTTATTCTGTTGGACTGTCCCTAAGAATTTGTAACTGAGGAGTAAGTAAGGTAACTTCCCCAAGGTGTCAGTTCTAGTAAGGGTAAAAGAAACCTCAGTCCCGGTCTGACTTAAAAACTGTGCATTAAGAACTAAATTGTACCATCTTAGAATTCTGCTGCATATTTTGCAATATATTTTTCCATCTCTAATTTCATTTGGTTATCTAAGAACTCTCCTTTCTGCCTCTCTCCTCACTGCAATAGTGTCAATTCTTTGAAACAAGATACCAAATCTAGTATCCTTGAAACAGATTGTACTTCTTTAAAAAACAGCAACAGTGTACATCTTTGAAAAAATAAGTTGAAATAAATTAAAATTAACTTAAGAGTAATCTTACCACATTTTTTCATCACATTTGCTTTGTTTCCATTACACTTCCTCTACTCACCATTGAGTAGAGGTCCCTCTTACCCCACTGGTTTAAAAAGAATATCCAGATTTAGGAATGTGAACATTATGTGAAATTAACACCATAAAACAGGGTCAATAAATAAGACTGTGATTCAGTCAAATGTGTGACTCATTAAAGATGAGTACCCAGCAAGATTTGAACCAGGGATTTTACTCTCTCAGAAATGGCGTTCACTTGTTCATTCAACAACTATTCATTAAGTAGCTCCTATTAATTTCTCGTTTCCTGCCATTTATGAGTTCTCAGACAAGTGCAGTGACATAGACAGGTGTCCTACAATTATGAACAGGCTGTTGATACTGTGGGGAGGTGAGCAGGAAGTGGGGAAGGAGAGTCAAACAAGAGCTTGATACTTTTTTCATCATTAGTTATATGTATTTCAACTTAACTTCCCAATATGGGCTCATTTCCTTTTTACATCAACATGAAGCCTCAGATGAAACCACACAGTGTATTTCATTTCAAAATGAAACTCATGACACAGCTAAGCAATGAGTCATCATCAGAGGCCATAAATTTCAATCCCAGTTGTTTAAAGACTGACTGGGTCTTTTCCATCATTAAGCCACACTGTATGTTTATTGAGCTAAACTTCTTTAAGATCCATTATATTTTAGATGATTATTGCCAAAATAACTGATCTTTTTGTAACAATGGTAACACCCGCAACTCTCTACATCACTAAAAAACTGAATTTAGAACAAAAACAAAAAAAGTGAGGAAACTTACTTTCCTTACTGACCTAGATAAAGGAGGAAATAAAAATTTGATCACAATTTTTCCATAGTGACTATCTTTCCAGCCTAAGCCTACATTATTACTTTTACTTAATTATGTGCCTTACAGAATTTTTTTCAAGTTAACAGAAGTTGTATCTTTTCACTTTGAAACGTTATTCAATGCAAAAAAAAAAAAAACAGTTAAAAAAAAAATCTCAGGCTGTAAGTGATACAAAAGTTGCTGGTCTGTTTCCCACCCTCCTTTTAGAAAACAAGCCTTAGTGATTTCTCAGGGTAAGAAAATGGGTCAGTGAAAAACTACCACCCAAAATATGTTTTCGTGCTCTCATTCTTATACACTAAAAAAAGTTTATATAACACAAAAGGAGAAGGAGATCAAAAGCATCTCTCAGTAACATACAAATAATTCACTTTTATGTCAAATATTAATTTTCACAAAGTATTTATGCATCCCAGAGCGCACCAAATCTTATATGTGATCTTGTGTCATCTCAGGCTCCATCAGCACTCCATCTTTTCATCCCTGTTATCAGCATCTCATATATGAAGACAAGAATTCTCACTTCAGGCTTAACCATCAAGTCAAGGTTATACAAAGAATGCACAGACAAGTGAGTCAGAAATTGTAAAAGCTTCACAGAGGATAACACTAAGGTTGCACATCACGTGCAAACTACCTGATGGCCTGACATTCATGTCATGCTCATTGGAAAATCCTAATGAATCACCATTTATATGAGAAGCAATGAAATTGCTAGCCCATATTTAATCTTTCAATTCTGTTTAATGGAGAGGTGACAATAAATCAGACAGGGGTCCTTCAATTTCACAACTGCTAATAGATTAGTTTTGGTCAAAATTAAACTTCTTCCTAAATATTTACCAGCTAGAAATATGGGTGATACACAGAACCACTTACATTCTGACATATTTTCCTCCATTGACCTTACCAATTTTAGTGGACACAGTATCAAATCCTAGTCTCTTCTCTCTTTACAATGGAGTCAAATTTTATACCAGGGATAGGTGGTTTAGCCCATAAAGTAAAAATTCCATGTAACTCAAATTACCTTTGAAAACCCCTTGAGTCTCCCCATAGAGTTTAATGTCTTCTGAGAAGACATTGTAAGTAACCTCATCACTTCCTCTAAAGTTTCTTTTGGACTTTTGTAATTTTCAATTCCTACAAATGACCACATCCCTTGAAAATTTGTTCCATGTATTAATTGTTTGTCAGGAAGATCCTTGACCCAAGACATTGACTATCTGAGCTTGACCGAAACTTAAGCTTGAGTGGAATGGACAAATAACCTCAATGCTACTTATCCCAACCTTTACCCATGTCCTGACCCCCATCTCTTAATAAAGAGGCTCTCTGTATCTGCTCCTTTTTCTCTCCTTTTCACCTTCCTTTTATTTCTAGAAAGTTTATTTCAGATAAGTCAATTGCTCATATGTGGAAATCTTTAGTATTGAGGTAATATTCTCAAGAAACATTTATAGACCCATTTACTAACTTTCTACAATCATATTTTATTGTTCTCATTTATTCATTAACCCATGTCACAAATACTTGCTACACACCAACTACATACCAGACATTATTTCAGACATTAGGAATATATCAGTACTTAGAAGAGTCAAAGTTCCTAGTCTCAGGGCTTTCTATTTCCAATCAGGTAAACAATGCCAAGCTCTCAGACAGGAGTGGGTGCTTTAAAAATTTGGATAGGGTGATCACAGAAGGTCTCTGAAAAGTGACATTTGAGCCAGGACCTAACTAAGCAAGAACATGAGTGAAGTGGATATCAGAGGGAACCTTGGTATAAACAAGAAGTAGCAAATGTAAAGACATTGAAAAACATGTGAGAATGGAGTTTTCCAGAATCAAACAGAAAAGGAAGAAAACTTCCATTATGGATGATACTGAAAGTTCAAAGGGGAAAGGAATGAGTTGAGAAAATCCAGAAGGACCTTTGACCTTTATAGATGGATATTATGCAAAACCCTGCACCATGAATCATTTTGGTAGCAGCATCTGACAGAAGGATCTTAAGATTTCTCCAAAGATAAATACTAAATTATTTCATTCACTTGCAGAATATTAGAAAACAGACCAAATCAAACTTTGAAACCTGGTTCAAGACCAAGGCTATCTTGAGGTGAGGATGTAGAGGTGGAAGCAAAGGGGAAAAGGGAGTCAATGGACAACAGTAGATCATTGGTGATGTGCTGGTGGGCATGGTATTGATAACAACGTTGTAGAAGTGTTAAAACATACACAGTGTTTTAAATCAATGTTACTCATAAATGTTTTTTTGGTTTTGTTTTTCAAAAAGAAGAAAGGATTTCTACAGCTGTTACATGGAAAGTATTGGGGGAGGGGCATTTAGAGCACTGAAGTCAAGAGATGGGGGAGGCTTCTTCTACCACCTAGCATTGCCCAGTATGTTAAGTTAGTTTTTCAGTATTTGACTTCAGTGCCACAGAAAAATTTGAGAAAAGATTTATAGTACAAGTGTTTTATTATCAAAGTATGTGACCTTGACAGACTCTTTCCCTCCCACTGACTCCCTGTGGTAAAACCTGCTTTAAACCTAACCCTGAGTGCAAGGTTCTCTGGTGGCAAGCACTCCTTCAATCAATGCTGGGAGCAACCTAGGTTCACTGAATATGGCCCTTTTGCTAATGAAAGAATCTGCTTTTTCACTTTTTACACACAGGGATTCTGGCAGCTTTATGAAAGAACTTAATAGCTGGAAATCAAAAAAAACTTCAATGCTAGGTTTCTCAGAAAAAAATATTTCTACTAATAATGTAATGTGTTTAAGAAGGACAAAAATTAGCCTCTGGGGTACTGAGTGAATGTATAACAGTCTTCAAACACCTGCAGAAAAATATTTTTTGAAAATTCATCTTAAGCTTGAAAGCCTATCAGAAAAACTAATTGTGAGTAATCTCCCGATTTTTTAAATTCTGGGTTATGAAATCTAAAAATTTGATAAGTTTTGAACCTAAATTATCTTCATAGCTATAAACCAGTGTCACTGCAATAAATATATATTTTTTTAATTTCAACTTTGTCATTTTCACACATTATTGGTCATATTTGTGTGGTTATCTTTCCCCTTAGGTTTGACCATCCCTTCCACACTGTAACCCTTATCCCCCCCACCCTCCCTTTCCCCATTCCCCACTCTGGTCACTCCAGTTCCTCTCACTGAAAGCTGTTGGTCCATGGCCCACTGGTCCTTTCTTTTTCTGGAACTATGTAAAAATATATAATTTTTTTAAGTCATCATCAACAAAGATGATCTGGTCTCGTAGTCTCATGAAGGCCTAATGTCAATGACTACCTAAATACAAAGGAAAACATTTTCCTTCCAACACATCAACAAAAATAAAAATAAAAATAAAAACTACATGATTATATCAATAGATGCTAAGAAAGTATTTGACAAAGTTCAACATCCACTTATGAAGGTCCTCAAAATTATGGGACTAGAGAGAACGTACCTTAACATAATAGAAAAACATTCTTCCAAACTGAGGTTTAAAGCAATGTACTTACACATGTTTGACCTCTCTCCTGCTCACACTAACTTCTCTTTTACCTTCTCTCCTACATTTTAGGACTGTTGATTAGATAGGGACAACTCAGATAATCCAGGACTCATATTCATAGATTCTGGGGTAAGAATATGAACATCTTTGGGGTGGACCTTTTGTCTACCACCACAATTCATGGAGCTTCTTCCGTTTGAATAATTCTATATTCATTAAAAAAAAAATCCGCACTTCTTGACACATATTTTCTACCCTTAAATAACTAGTTGATTCATGATTTTGAGGAACAAAAAATTTTGCATTAATACAAAATGTACAAATTTGTGTATGTTTATGTGTTTAAAATACTACGTATCTACTATTCAGGGGGAAAAAACCTGAATGCTTTACCATGGTATGTGCACTTGTGTGACCCCAAATGCACACCATGCAAACATGCACACATTCCTTCCCTTTATCTTCTCATTATAAGGAGGATAAAGAAGTAGATGTCCTCTTAAGAAAAAACATCTCTCAGTAAGTGGAGGTTTTTACAACATAGGCCATGTCCCATCAGAATTGTAAATCTAATTCAATATTTTACCTTCATTTCTTTGTTAGCTATCACTATAGATAGAATTTTTAGTAGTATGAGAAATCTGTGAGTAAAGCAGCTTAAGTTTTGAAAGTACCTTACCTTTACTTTACCATTGACTTAGTTAGAAACTCTGGACCAAGAAACTGAAATCTGGTTGAGTTACAACAGAGGTGTTACTACTGTTAGAGCGTTATAGCAACCATCTTACCTTTACAGTTTTAATGTCACAGTTCTTGCATTGTTACAGTTCAAGGATAACAGCATACAAGGCTCCAGGACTTGCACATCCAAATAAGACAAACTCAAAAAGCACTTCACTGTGTGCCAAAGGAACTGGCAGGAACAAGCTCTCAGGGCAAAAGACACTATGCCTAGTTCTCACTCAGGTTCACTTTCTGCAAGTAAGATTTTCCAACGGTAGGCTCTGGTTGGTGGTTGGTGGACAGTTTGTCAGTAGGTGACTTCAATCCTGGGGTGACTTACTAGCCACCATCGTCTCAGAGCCTGGCATCCCCTAATATCTGAGATGCGCTCATGCTGTAATATTAACAGCCTCCCAACTTGGTTTGGTTAGGGCCAAGACTCTAGATGCTCAATTTTCAACTTTCTTGTTCTATAAATATATGTGCTATATGTACCACCATATGTGCTTTATATACCATTTATCAAAGTAAATATATTTTTCAAATGTCAAAAAAGGGAACAGGTACCTGATGTAATGCCAAATATAAAGTATAGCACAAATATCACCAACTTTCTCATTTCTCATATGTATGTGTATATAGAGACATATGCACACATATGTATACACTTATATAAATTTTTATCAAGTTTACCTAAGATCTATGTTTAAACTTCCCTGCAACCATAACTCTCACCTGGCTCCCCTCAATGCCATCACAACTATTTTAGTCATTGAATACAGTTTTACTACCTTAGTCTGTCTATTGCCTATTGGGGTCATGTCAAGAAAAGTAGACTTAATTCCTTTCTGCTCAGTTTTATTGAGATATAATTGACAGCATCATTGTGTCATTGCCTACCTTTAAGTGAGTATGTTAAACTGACTTACATATTATATGAAATGATTCCCACAATAGGTCAAGCTAACATTCACTTTTTTTTTAATTCTTAGTTATTTCATGCCTTTGTTATCATGAATACAATCTCCCTTTTCTTTATTTTCTTATATAGTTGTTAATTTTTAGATAGTATTTAATTTCTCCTACCAGGTGTAATCCCCATAGTTCTCCCACCACCATAATTCCCAAAGTCCATCATCATTTTCCCTAGTGTTCTTCCCTCCACCTAGCCTTACAAATACAATTAAAAGAAAAGAAGTGGGGGAGGGGTAGAAATCTCCTCAGGATGAGAATTCTTAGAATTACCTCTTTACAAATTGTAAAGCAGTGTTAGTGACATGTTATACATGCTATTCCTGTACTTATTTATTACTGAAAATTTGTACCTCTAGTTCTCCCTCCCCCCACTCTCCACCTCTGAGAGCCATATCTGATATCTTTTTCTATCATGTTCGGTCAATCTATAAGGTTGCTTCTCCCATAGGATCTCCTCAAAGGAAAATTCAGGCTACCTCAGAATCACATTTTAAAACAAATAGTCAAAGTTAGAGAAAACT
Organism: Uropsilus gracilis; assembly: GCA_004024945.1. NCBI lineage: Eukaryota > Metazoa > Chordata > Mammalia > Eulipotyphla > Talpidae > Uropsilus > Uropsilus gracilis. The sequence continues at coordinate 3,310 of PVHY01009108.1, read as the reverse complement.
TGAAGCACTATTTTGTTTGCTTTTCAGGAACAAATGAGTAGAACAGTATTAGGTATTATTCGTATTAGTTAACAATGGCTAAAATCCATCAACAGTGTATACTAGATGGTGGTACAGTCATGAAATATGTAAAATACACAGTGGCATACTATGTGTACAAGCAAATATCTGCTAGAATACAAATATAATATTGAAGGAAATAAGGAACACACAAAACCAAACCAAAAACAAACTCAGAAATCTGACTGTAAAACTCAGGCTCTAAGCGGAGAAGGCGAAGGCTGAGAGGAAGTGGAAGAAGGGAGAGAAAAGAGGAGGAAGGCCACAATGGAATCTGATGAAGAACAATGGTTGCCTTGATGGTGGGTGTGGTAAAATAGAAGAGGCAGGGCTCTGTGTTTCTGAATCACATACAGCGTTTTACCAACATTTCCCCAATAAAAAAAAGAAAATTTTAAAGTAGGAGGAAGGGGAAGTAAAAAATGAGCATCTAGTACAAAATTCTACTTGTACCAATTTCAAAACTAGTTTATTGTAGTAGAATTCATAATGGCATCTGCATCTGAAGGAATAGATAATGAGTGAGGGGTAAAGGTTTGAGGGATATTTCTGAGTAGCTGATAATTTCTTCATCTCTTTGTATAAGTAAAGCAGTTACAAACTTGTGAATTGGTCATTTTTCTGATGCATTTCATTTAAAAGTTTCCTTAGAAAAAATTTACCCAAAAGAATATCAAACAATTAAAGCAAATTCATTTTGTGCCAAATTCTCTGGTTTAAGTAGTTTCTTAGGCTCAAATACAGCTTTATTTATTAAAATGTGATATTGATGAAATGAATATCTAAATTCCTACATAAAAATTACGATATAGTTATTAAGGTATCTGTCAAGGATGTATTTTGTGCCTACTAGTCTACGCATTCAGATATAAAGACAATCTTCTGAAAATGAATGGATAAATTCCTGCTCTACTTGCCTCCATATTTTTAAGAGAAATCATGATAAGTGCCTGCTATTCAAATGTGATTTGTAGACCAGCAATAATAGCACTACCTAGGAATTTGTTAGAAAGCCAAGTCAAGACCCACCCTAGACTGACTGAATTAGTGTCCTCTTTTGAACAAGATCCCCAGGTAATTTCTACGTACATTAAAGTTTGACATGGACTGGTATAGTAGTTGGTGAATCCTAAAATGCTGTCAAATGCAGGTTATTATTATTATTAGTCATGCTCACCAGGAAATTGCCACAACCCTGCTTTATAGATACATTTCTAATCCAGGATATAAGGGACATGAGGGTAAAAAAAATTACAAGTCTACTCCCATCTTAAAAGTTGTTCTATTTCCAGAACCTGTTGCCTTGAAGCATTTTTTTCTGTTGTTCTTTAAGTTGGCCTCAATTCTCCAAGTCAATGATTCCCTCATCAAAAGCCATGCTGATAAAAATACTACTGATGAGCTTTATTGCTAGATTTTCAATTGGTTCAACACCATTGCCTGGTTATTCAACAGGGAGAGTTCTTTGCTAAGGCAAAAACATGCTGAACAATACAGATTTTAGATTTATGGAGTTACTCTGGCAAGTTCGTATGCCCCAGAATCGTTTTGTCTCTTTCATTTCCTGGCTAGGAGAGTTAAGGAAATTTTTCCTGCAGGCTGTTTGGTGGATCTCTTGTCAGACCTGTTCCAACAGTACTTTTGTGGAAATGAGAACAGTTGATTGTCTGCTGGGAGAGGATATTGTTCTGGGACTAGGGTTTAATCAGGCCTTCAACAGCTCTCTTATTAGAGAAAAATTACTTGGTCATATTGCAGCTACAGAGTCAGTAGTCAAAATTTAATGAGTTACAAATCATCCTTAAATCATACTTAAATGCAGTTGGGATTCATTGGGTCTAGGGTAGAGCCAATAATTCCATTTTTAATCTGCTTCTAATTGATGCTGATGCTGCTGGTTCCCAGGTTTCACTATGAGCAGCAAGATCCCTTCCTACAGGAACCAAGGAGTCATAATGAAACACGCAACTCCTCCAACGTGCACAACACAGTGTTCTGCTAAAATCACCAAAATCAGACTACCCCAAGATTCTTAAACATGGTCTCCTCAAAACGCTCCATTCTGACATATAGATTATCCTGAACTAAGAGCAATGAAATCTCTTGAGATTTAGGGAAGTATCTATCCTCGCCTAAGTCCTTCACTCCTCTAATCAAAGAGAATCTCAAGTCCTGCACTTTTCCCTTTTCCTAATCAGAGAAGCAATCGCTGATCCCCGTTATATGACCTATACATTTGGTCTCTTCCTGTTGAAGATTATCAATGAACACATCTTCTCTTTTTAAGAATCTCATCTTTACTCTCAGAATAAGGATAAAGTAACCTCTTATCTGTCATGCAAATCACCCTCCTCTCCCCCATCCCACCCATGCACCAGATCCCTACATGCAGGATAAATATCCCTGATCAGTTCATTGTTATTTATAATTGAAAACCACATTATTTCTCCATATGTATGAGATTAAAATTTGACCTTTTCAGTCTGATGTTAATTTAGAACTCAAAGGGAATGGGCAAATTTTCCCATGTGCTCCAACAAAACTAGTAACCAACAAACCAAAATGAGTTCTTTACTGATTCTTTAGGAATTTAGAAACCAAAAAATTCATATTAAAATCTTAAGTATAAGCGGGTGATGGCGGCCGCCCGCGGCCCAGGCAGAAGCTCGGGCGCCCCGGACCCCCTAGCCAGCGGGGTCGAGGAGCGTCTGGCTGCACCTGGGTAAGCTCCCCAGTGGGAGGTCAAGCCGGCCTGGGAGGCACCGGGAAGCCCCCAGCCCCCGGAAGCCGGGGCGCATGGAGGGTCCAGGGGTCCCAGACCGGCCCGCCCCCGCGCGCCCGGTCCTGCCGGCAAGCGGGGGGTGGGGTGGGGGGGTGGGGGTGGAGCAGGGTGGGGTCCCGTTCATGTCTCTTTTACTCCAGCTAAACCTCAGAACAACCAGAATAGATGCAACAGCAACCCCCCAACATAGAACGGGTGAGGGACCAGGCAAAAGTCCAGCCCACAGACAGTAGATGGACAACCAAGTGAACCAGTAAAAAAGACAAGACCCCCCAAAGCCCGACACCGGACCCATAAGGAAAAGCAGCAAAGCAAAGGCGAGGGGATTGGATTGGAGAGGAAGGCCTGCAGCAAGAAAACATGGACAGATCACAAAAGGACATAACCTGGCCACCAAACACAATCTCAAGACTGAAAATCTAACATCAAGGGGCACCGGGACCCAACAACGCAGTCCCTCACCCAGAG
>PVHY01009107.1:41829-58341 GCA_004024945.1 Uropsilus gracilis | reverse complement strand
ACATAGTCCCATTAAGGCAGAAGTAGTGAATGTCAAGGAAAAACAGACTGCCCTGTATCTTCTCCACTTTAATACTCAGTTACAGAAGTTTTCAGCTACCACCCATTGTGTTCTTGTTAATGGGTCAGAACCAGGCAACTTAAACTACATTACAAGGGAAAAACCAGTATCTAAATCCTCCACTACCAGGCCGGCCTGGCCATGTGTGAACAGTGCAAGACCAGGTAAACAGAAAAAAGATAAAGAAGTCCCCAAGGCCAACAGGCCCCTGGATATATTACCCCCAGTCCAGTCTATAAGTTTCAAGTCTAAAAACCACATGTTTCCATTCACACATGCTTCCCAACAGAACAACAGACCTCTTTTCTTCCAGGGTCTGTCCCAGCTCCAAGTCAGCAGCAGGAACCCCAAATCAAACAACATGAAACAGGCCAACACCAAGTACAGATTTCAAGTGAAGCACCCTCTCATCAGGGACAAATGTTTCTAAGTCTTCTTTCCAGGTCAACTTCTGCCTTTCTTCGGCTTTTCCAGCATGTTTCTCCAGGTTCTTTGTCAGCCTGGGCTGTTCCCAAAGGGCCAAAGGCCTGTGTCTTCTTTTCCCTCTGCCTGGCTGCAGCTGGGTGAGGTGACCCACTGCATTATGCCCCTTCCTTTTCCTCTTCCTCTGGTCTGTCTCTGCATGTGCCCTGTGTTCTCTCTGTGTGCACTCTTATGGTCTCTCTCATCCTGTGTTCTTCTCATGCTTGTGCTCTCATCTCATGCGGTTTCTTTCCTTGTCCCACATGCTTTGTCAAATCTTTACCCACAGTGATATCCCTCTAATTCAGTTGCATTTTATTATAAAAATGCAACCCATGTGCATCTTTATAATAAATGTGCACCACCCCACAATTAAGTCTTATTATTCCTTTATATGCTTATAGAGTGTGAAGTGCTGTGCTGAATACTTGATATGTATTCTCTCAACACTCAAGGGCATTTGTGCCACATATCTGTGCCAGATACCCCAGGTTCTACTTCCACCCATCTCCCCCTGATTTCAGTCCAGAGGAAGGAGTAAGCTGGTGAAAATCATAGGCTCTTGAATCAAAGGTCCCTGGTAGGTAGTGTCTGCTAAGGTCTGTGGTGGGGACTTCATTCTGGCCATTTTCAAGTTACCAATGTGATGTTTAACTGGTTCCCAGTTCTCTTACTCTGTAGGTCTAGTTGAATTTATAAGATGGGGAAGTTCAGGAGGGAGAATGTTGAGTTATGTATGCCCCTGGTTCCTCCCTATGGTTGTTCTGTTAACTCTACTTTTTACCTCTTGTCAAAAGGCCCTGTTACACAGTTCTTTTTGTCTCTGGCCTCAGTGGCACTCTTACTCATCATCAACAGTTTGTGGGACAGTGAATGCATCTGCCGTTGGAGCCCACACTTGTGAATAGTTGCTTATTAAACTTTCCTCAAATAACCAATTTAACTGGCCAGTCTCTGTCTCACCGGGGCCCTGCAGGACACTCTACAACTGCTCCAGTTTATACAAGAGGAAACTGAGGAATGAAGTGATTTATTGCCTTGCTCAGTATTGTTCCTTAGTGTAGGGTAAATGAAGTGAATCAGATTTTTTATGCCCTACTGCCACTAGCCTCTACAGCTACCACCTGAATCTTTCATGCTTTCTAGATTGTGTGGATGTCAGGTTTGAAAAGCATAGGCCAGGGCAAGAGCATCTATGTTCATGGACACTGGGCTTAGGAGCACAGGCATATGCAGGTGTGAGTGCAGACACCTGTGCCAAGAGGTAAGGGATAAAAGGGCAGCCTCACTCTGAGACAAGACAATGAGAGGCTAAAAGACTGAATGCTAGAGACTGCCATTCCCCTGCTGGCTGCTCTGTCCCTTGATTCAGCATCAAAGGCCTGTAAAAGACACTAAAGCCTCCAAAATACTCTTTTTGACTGCAAGAGTCAGCAATGAACCTACCCGGCCTGGGATGGCTGCTCAACACCTAGGTAAGAAAGCTGTCCTGCCAGGCAGCAAGGTCCTGGATCTGAACTCTGCACCCCTTTGGCTGACACAAGTGGGATTCTGTCTAGAGATCAGTGACCCATGAACATGCTACTCAGCAAGTTGTCTTAAGTGCAGAAACAACAGGGAGGTTTTATCAAACATAACAAAGTTCAGCCCTTCTTGAGGATCAAATGAAGACTGTCAGAAAAAGAAAGAGGAAAGGAGGACTTAGCACCAATGGGGAAGTCAGATCCATTTGCACTTTCAGTAAAACAAAATGATAAAGGAATTCTGATGAAGGTCAGCAAGCACAATAAAGGTGGCACTGGGAAATGACAACACCCTACAAACACATCATCAGAGGGAAAGATGGAGATCAAAAGGAGGTTCAAGTGTATGTTTCTCTTTGGGAAGAAGATAGGTTGTGCCTACCTCTAGTAAATGTAGTAGAAGCTTTATGCAGCAAACACTGAGTGAGTGCTGGTTTCTGGGAAAGCACTGGATGGGAAGGATGCCAGTGAGCAGCCACAGCCTCAGCCCCAGGTTCATGCTGTCTAGCAAGGGAGACAGATGTGAACATGAGAACAGTGCAGGAGGACACCTTTGGTGGAGGTAAGAAATGACAGTTAAACTAGAAACCAAAGAATTGCCAGGAATTACGCAGTCACGTAAGGTTCCAGGCAGAGAACATGCTGTCCCAAGTGCAGGGCCTTCCTAAGGATGCAAGATCATGTGTCAGCTGGAGACGGACAGGGTGGAAGGTCAGGGTGGAGGCTGCTGGGGGTGAAGGTCATCCACCACACAGGCAAACACCAATATATAATGCAGATTTCAGTTACCACCCTGAAAACCCCTGTGACCATCTTAAAGGATACTTAAAAATTGTTTGATACTGGACTTAGTGACTTGTTTCTAATCACTACAAGAATAGAAATGATACTATGAGACTTCTTTAAGCTAGGTCATGAAGGACATAAGCTCTACATGGTTCTCTCCTCACCCCTCCCCTTCTCTTGTTCTCATGCTTTTCCTTGGAGATCGGGCTCCATGACTTACAGAAGCCTATGCTGTGGTGAGTTAGATGTGCCAGTCTAACAACCACTGTTGGATGCTACATGCATAAGAGTGCAGTGCAGACACGAGTATCAACCCCAGACACAGGAATGAGGGAGCCCTTACCAGGTCTCCTGGCTCCTACATTCAACCCCACAGCCAAGACCCAAATGTGGAACAGAAAATAACTGCTCTCATGGAAACATGTTCAAACCATTCACATGCAGAAATGACCAGAAGTAAATGACTTAAAATGGTGTTTTATGTCAAGGATTTTGGGATTATACGTTTTATAGCAAAAGTTAATGGAACTTCTGCATTGTTTCAAGCAAACTCAGGTAAATCACGTGATGTTATAAAGGCCTAAACAAATGTGCACAAGCAACCAAGGCCAGGGAAAGGCTCGTAGTTGTGCAAAGTAGTGTGATGCCTTTATTCTTTCACAATACAAAGTTAACTAATAATATCTAAAGCTGATAATGAAACCAAAATTTAAATATATTCTATGAAAAACAAACCATTTACAGAGCAAAAAGCAGTATTGAACACATGAAAGAAACTGTAGATCAGAAGTGATTTGTGATATAGAAAGCACAATCTTCCAATAGAAAATGCTAATAAATCAAAGATTTGGTTATAGTAGAAATACAACCTAAAAATATGCATGCATTTGTTGTCTTTATAAGAACATAAACTCCCTAAGCTATTGAAGAAGCTATTGGTGAATATAAAAATTTTAAAAGAAAATAATTAACAAATTGAGAAAAATAATCTTAATGTAATAAAGTTTTATTGTTTTAATTTATGGAAAGTTCATATAATTCAAAAAGGAAAAATACCAAAATTACTGAGCAGAAATAGATAATGAATATAAAAATATGAGAAAATAAATCTATATAACTTATAAAAACATTAAGTGCTCGATTTTAATGTTCAGTCTCACTCATAGTTAAAGACATGCAAATAATACCAATGAAATGCCATGTTTGGTTACTCAGTTTGGCAGAAGTTTAATAACACCCAATGACAATGAAGAAAGAGATGCTCTCCAAGAGAGAAAAACAGTGTGGCCTTCAGCAGAATGATTTGGCAGTATTGTCAAAAATTTAAATGCACATGCTTTCAACCACATCAATATTCCCATGGCAGTCTGCTCATCCTATGGCACATTTGTTTTGCATGACAGCTTCAGAGAAATCTCTGGCTTTGGGGGGGAGGGGTGGGTAAGACAGATTCCAGACTGTTTTTAATTCCTAATCATTCACATCATTTTCAGCCTCAGGAGCCAAGACTTTGGAAAACACAAATCAACTTGCTGGATTCATCTATCTGTGCTACTGTCCCATCCAAAGACCTTTTGTTTCTAAATTTGTTTGGTAGAAGTAACTTTAAAACGCCGATCCAAGTCTGAAGCAAATAAATCTTTATAGGGTCAAAGAATCAAAGTAAGTTTGAATAAACCATGTGAGGAGATTTTTCCATGAACCAAGGTGAAAGTTAGCTGTCCTTTCCCTCAAGGGTTTGTCTACAGAACAAAAGGATAAATTTAAAAACTCGATTCTCACTCTATTAGCCCAAAGTCTATTTAGAAGGTGAGTTGTGGGAAAGTTTTCTTGGATTAGTCAATTCATTTCAGTAGCTTGGATCTGACTCTGAAAGTCACAGGGAAGTAAATACTTGCCATGGGCATTGGAGCCTGTTGCTTGTTCTATCAGGGATCATTGATCCATAATGCTGATGTATTATAGTCACCTTAAGGAGAGATCTTAAGGAGAGACCATCTCCCCAAGTTCTTATTTAAAAACAATCTTATCTCTAATCTGATGTGAGCGTTTGAACTAGAGTCAAACCCGGTCTAGTTTCATGTCATAGGCACTAGGGAAAGTCGGCCTCCAGCTGATCAAATCCATCTAATTGCAGGTTCAGCCTAGAAAACAATCCATTCCGATGATACTGACTGTTTATGACAGCTTTCCATGAAGAATTCTTTTTACTGGCAACATTTTCCAGTGAGTGACTCATTATATTTATTATATGTCAATAATAGCATATAATTATAGAAGCTGTATTAAGGAGAGAATGGAAAATATGACTGTGGTTTCAGCGGGGAGTTCTCAGTGTCAATGAGTCTCCACTCCTCACAGGCAGTTTCAGTAGACAGCAGGTCCTGTCCTGCCCCATACCGGTGCCCCCTGCATTGTCGTGTTGCTCTGCTGCTGGTTCACTTCAGTGTCATCCATCAAAGTTCAACCTCATCATGGGGCTGGAAAGGAGAGTGTGATATGTGCTCAGGGATTTTCCCAGTAGAAAGTTCTCTGTTTTCAGCATAATATCTTAGGTAAAGTATGGTAAGACAAAGCATAGACTAAGAAGCAAGGACAATTGCAGGTTATTTGTTTGTATTCAGTTTCCCTGGGAGGATTCAGCACACATTCAGGACCACTCAGGGAAGCACCAAGTTCAGTCAAAAGACAGGGGAGTGGAGGACTGGGAGCAAATATCTTCATTGTGGTTTCCACAGGGAGAAAAGGGCCAGACAGGGGAAGCAGGCTCAGGATGGACTGGCTGTTTGGAAATGGTGCTCCATGAAATTTGGATGAGCCAGAGTTTTTTCCTCACCAAAATTTGCACATTGAAACCTAATTCTTGGTGATGGTGCTTGGAGGTGGGGGCCTTTAGGAGGTGGTTAGGACATGAGGACACACTGCTATGAATGGATTTTGTGCCCTTATGAAAAAGGCCCCACAGAAATGCATCTCCCCTTCCACCACATGAGGATACAGTGAGAAGAGAGTCATCCAGGAACCAAGAGTCCCCAGACAACAAATCTGCCAGCATCTTGATTCTGAATCCACAAACTCCACTACTGTGAGAAATAAATTCCTCACCTTGTCTATGGTATTTTTAGCTCAGCAACCAGAAACTGCTTGAGAATGGCAAATGGCTAATGTTAAAGTACCAGTTTATGGAACTAAGAGTATGGATAATAGAGCCTCTTCTAAGATGGTTTCTCCAGTCACACTTCTCCTTATTAGCCATTCCCAATTCACAGCGTGAATATTTTTCACTTCCTTGAGTCATCCTCAAGCTACTTTTGTAAGTTATCTGAGCTTCCTGGTTTTCTTTATGAACATGGAACAAGCACAACTACTATGTATTATGAAGGATTGTAAAACTCTCTAATTCATATTCTAGAAGGAGTAGGTACCTCTTCTTTGACTCCTGGTATCTTAGATTGTTAGTCATTTAAATTGGTATGTGGATTATTTACTTTCCCAGGACATCCTGAGGAAGCCTGAAAGAGCGTGTCATCCTTTTGATCCTACATAGGATTTTGGTACTTCTCAGCAAACTCTTGAGTGCAGATTGAACCCACAAGGTATTCTGATGGTCCCTAGACCACCCGGTAGCAAGATTTTCCTGCACTATTGGATGAGAGTGACCTTATTAATTAGACATCTTTACAATGGTAAGAACACAAATTAAGGTGTCCCAACCTCCCATCTGCAGAGTTGAGGACTTTGATGTTCCCAGGCCACCTGTGAACCTTGGTGTGGTTGGTTGTGACCAAGCTGGCTCCCCAGAGGTGTGTCTCCAGTTATCCACTCCCACTCTGACCCTGGGTGTGGTCATCTGACTTGCTTTGGCCAATTGTTCATCTATACACAGGGTATAAGCAGAGGGTCCAGAGGATCAACGGCTCAGTACTTTTAGTTGCCCCTGATGACAAGCCAAATGCAGCCTCAGAGGAAACCAAAGGAGACTACCCAAAAGAGAGTGGTTCCAAATCTCTAAATATTAAAATGACCTGTTATATGGAATAGGTCATAATGAGCTGGCTTTGTGACACACAGGTGGACTTTTCATGGCAGCTGGTTGGCAGGTGGAATTATTGACCTTGGGGCTCTGGGGGTTGGAGTCTCTTTTCCATCGGTTCCCAATGGAAAATCATGCAGAAGCCCTACAGTCCCTCTGCTCAGGCCACAAGTGCATCATGTCTATTTTCTGGAACTGGGAAAACCGATGTTGCATTTGACTCCTCTAGTAACATTCCCACCATGAGATCACAGGGCAAAGCTCTCTGGAGGATAATAAAAAGGCAGGGCTGAGGAAAACCTGGCAGAAAAGGCAAACATCCATCACCAGGCTTCCATGTCTCTGACTCACCAGTGAAATGCCTCTTTGGGTTCATTAACTGCCCTTACATGGGATAGAGCATGACAGAGTGGGATCAGACTCCCGGTCCTCTTCATGGGGAAAGCTCACATCCCTGCCTACCCTTCAAATCTTCTCATCTATTGATCTTTCTTTTACAACCACAGTCTTCATGGTTCATGTTTCTTGAATGTCTGCAGGGAAGTGGCCCTCTCTGAAGCACTGACACTTCCTGGGCTCTGCACACTTACCCTGCTGATCCAGGTCCTATGGGCAAAGGACTTCAAAAACACTCCTCTGTTAGCAACTTTTGAGGTTATCTCTTCAGTTTTCAATTTAGAACCTTCCCTCTCATTCTTTTATTGCTTCCTCATCACTTTTGTGTTGAACTGAACAGACGCATTTGTGCACACTCACAATAGTACACACACTGCCCTACACAGAGAATGGTGCATGGGCTGTTGTGTGGCAGTGCAAGGAACTGGCTGAGATCGTGCTGACAGGGCTGCCAATCTACTGCCGCGTCTCCTTGCTTTATGTCTAACCTACTTGTCTTATGTCTAAGAACTGGCGTTTCTACCCTCTGATTGACAGGGATATGTTCCCTTTCTGATAATAGATACCATATTTTATACTCTGCTACTGCTTTGCCACTTCTGAAATGCTAATGCAGAGCTCCTCCTCAAGCCCTAAAGGGCCCTGAGAGGAAGCTAAGCTATACGTACCTTCATTTTGTGAGTGAAGAAAGCCAATCTCAGAGCACCAAAATTGAGCCTGAGAATGTGACCAACTGCTTTGCTTGTCTCCTGCACACTTCAGCTCAATGTGTGCAAAACTGGGCTTGACATTACTGTCCTCTCTCACCCAGTACCCCGTTTCCCAGTGCCTACTGTTCACCCAAATTTACTCAGTCACTCCTCTCAAAAACTAGGTTGGCATATTCCTCTTCCATCTTGCCCTTGTACACTCTAGCTGCAGGCCTCAGGGAACCTATCTTCCATACACATCTCATACCTGCCCACTGCTATTCATCTTGCTACTTCCTTTCTGGGGCAGTCCAATGTCCCTCCTTGCTATTAATTTCTAACTGACCCCTCATCCTTAACACTCTCCTCTGTTCCATATACAGCAGCCAGAGATCTTTGGAACAAAGCATAAATGAGGCTCTCTGAGCTCACCAGGTTAGGTGATTGTTGATACCTTCCACAGGACTTAGCATGCTGTTCCTGCCCTCCCGAAGTGTTCAGGCTTAGTTCTTCTCTGAGCACTCTCTTGTTGTTGTTGCATATCTATATTACATCATTTTCCCTGCTTGCTCGTATTCTTCAGATGTCTCTGTTTTCTGTGAAACATCATTGACCCAGTTGTCCGGAAATCCTATTGTGATTGTGACAGGTTGCAGTTCACAGAGAAATGTGGTCAAGTTATTCTTCATTGTGGAGTCTCCCTACAATCTTCATTTGGGAAAGGAGATGAAAATATTTTACCTGCACTGGTTTTGGTTTGTTACAGTCCTCATGAGAAGACAACAAGTTTGGAAAACCCCTGCAAATATTTATTAAACATAGATTTTACTTTCCCTTGAGATCCATTTTTCCTTGGAACATATATTTGTTTCTCTCTTCTGAAAGGAAAGTTACTGTTGGGAGGGATAGAAAGGTTAGAGGGGAACAATGTTTTCCTGTACCATATTATTGTGTAAGTCTATATCCAATGAACTTTATTAAGAAGAATTTAATGATTGGTGCTAGCAAATCCAAAGTGATTCCACTGAGGAACAGTCAGTGAACAAATTTATTGGCAGCTTTTCAAGAGTCTTTTCTCCCATCCCTTACTCCCCCATGCAGCAATATTCAGCCCCATCTCAGGTGAGAAAAAGAGTTTAATTTTTACTTCTTCTCTGATACCCCATTCAAAAAGGCTGCTTCCCCAGGAGTATGGCCTCAAGAATCTCCTGATGTGAAGATGCCTCTCACTTTTATTCACACTGCATCTCTCTTGTGCAAGTGCCACCTTTCTCCTTGGTAGCCAAAAGACTGAGCTATCATCAATGTCTCTAACAGCCACCTCCCACATGCCTCTTGTTTCAGAACCTGCAGAATAAACTTTCTTGCTGTGAACCAGAAAGTGTGCCAGAACTGTCAGCCCTCAGTCCCCAGAAGCCATGCCTGAGACAAAGAGGTGAGTGCAGGCAGCTTATGTGGAGCTGACTTTGAGAGTACTACTGTAGCAAGGGGGATGAGGTACCACCTCTCCCCTTTGCCTGTGAAGCAGAAAAGCAGTCACAATGAGTAAAATTACCTTGGGGTCATCTCTGTGGAGACTTCTGAGTGACTGGAAGTACATATATACAACCTGGTCCTGCCTACAGAGTGAGGAGGCTGAGCTAGACATTCTCTTACTACCTTCAATAAGGCAGATATTGGGGGCATCTTTAATTGCCCTAAACAAGGATGTAATCTATTCCTGTGCCCAGAGAAAACCCTCTAGCAGGAAACTTTACTTTTATGCAAAAAAAAAAATGCATGAAGTGTGTATGGAATGGTGAGCCAGTAAGGGATGAAGACACCGAGTCTCAGGCCCTGGAAACCCTAATGAACTCCTGCTGTCTGTACCCCAAGTTATATATAGTCTTGCTTTCTTTTACCTATTATATCCATGTATGTGTGTATATATGTATGTGTTCTTATATGTCTGTGTTTGTCTATGTGTATGACTGTGTGTGTCTGTTTATCTAAATAAGTTTACATTTTCCATCACATTAGTAATCAGCAGGATTCAACTTAGCAAAATTTTGGACACTGTAATGATAACAAGGGAACTGCATCTGTGGCTATCATGACCATGAGTTGGCAAATGTTTTCTGAAAAGTTCCAGATGATAACTATTTTATGTTTCACCAGCCAAGGGTCCCTATCATAACCTCTCCCCTTTGCTTGTGGAGCAGAAAAGTAGCCATGATGAGTATAAACTACGGGTGTCACCTGAAGTGGACAGTAATCTAAATGATGAGCTGTACATTCACACTATTCTTGACCCCCTTCCCAACAAGTACCCTTGGAGTATCCCTCCAAAAGAAACCATCTTCAAGATCTAAACTCATCTCTTCCAGTTTCTGAAAAGAACACTCTAGCCAGGTCCCACCAGGATCCTAAGATCATTTAAATTCTGGCCAGATACAAGGCCATACTACTGTGTTTATATTTCTTGGTGTTTCTTTATATACATATGGAATTTATAGATGTAAAATATGGTTTCAAGTAATCCTTCCTCCAAAATGCAGAATCATAATTTTTCTCCTTTCTCTTATTGGATAATATATAAATGTCACAATTATTTATCTTTGACCTCCTTTCTCTTATCAAGCCATTCTCTTTTCTGTGCAAGCAAAAATCCAAGGAAACCACTTCACTGGATGTAAAGCACAGGCGGCCAGGTTGTCTGCCAGTGTTATTAGTTCCGTGCCAGGCTGGTTTGCTGATTGGACAAAATCTAGGAGCCTAAACCCAAAATCTCCTCTCTTTACTTCTTTGTTCCTTCTCTTCCTTTCCTGGAGAGGAAAGCTGTCCCCTACCAGCTGAGAGGAAGCATTTCCACACAGGCTTGCACATGCCCAGGTTTCTCTCTCCTTTGGTGGAGACCAGAGGGTGAGGTTCAAACTTTGTTTTCAAAGTTTGGGGTCTCCTGAAATTTGAAGTCAAAGTTCAAACTGCGACTCAGGTTATGACACCTGCACACAGGACCTGGTGGGCTGCCTTCTGCAGCAGGGGGATGGGCAAGTTGTTTTTCAAGACACTAATATGAAGTCTGAGGAATTTTACGAAGTTTTAGGAATTCACAAGTGCTGAGCTTTTTGTGCTGCTTTTTCAATCAGATTTATGCTGACCCATGTGTGAGGACAAGGTTTGACATATTGAAGTGTGTACTCTAATCTGCAGGTATGTATAGTGACTAGATGCACAATCTTCAGCTTCCAAGCAGGTCAATAAATGGCAGGATTATTTTCAGAATGGAGAGGCACATCTCTTCACCCTGGGGACAATGACTAACACAAACTCTGTCCCAGGGGAATTCATGCCCTGAGACATACCGGCTAGTGAAATGAGAAGCAGAGCTGACAATAACAGCAAAATGTCACCCTGCATTCACACCAGTGCGACGGTATTTGCTTTTCAACCCTCTATTTTCTCCTCCCGCTGTCCCTGTGTGTGTGCTACAGAAACCCACCTGGAGAGCTTCTGAACCCATCTCTACTCTTGGATTCTGCTGCCCCTCTTTGTTCTCTGAGATAAGTTCACCAAGTAAAAGTTTGCTCCCAGACTCTCCTGTGAAGTTTACTGGTTAGGATTTGAATCTGTGTACCAGCTGCATTGCCAGGAAAAATACTTGAGTCCCTCTGAACAGAATAGGTTCACCTAGAAATTCTAATGATCAGCTATCAGCTGGGGCTTCCAAGAAGGCACTGCTGACTGGTGGGTGACGCCGGTTGTTTACTGGGATCTCCACTATGGTTACTGCTCACCAGGGCACCAACATGTGCCTCACTGTGTGGCCAGACTTGTCCCACCTGTTGGGCTGATTCCAATTGTCAGCTTCCTTAGGAGGATGTCCTAAGGAAAGTAAATGCTTTAAGAGACCAAGGCCAAGGCCACTGGTTTCCTATCACTTGACCTTGGATCACTTACTCTTCAGGTGATTTCATGAGGCTCTCCAGATTCAAGGGAGGGTCATGGACCCTCCCCAGTGAAGGTATATCTAGGAACTTATTCTGTCTTCCATCCACCCTGGGACCAAGGTCCTATTTCAACCTGTTTGCAGCATAGAAGCCAAAACAAGTTGACTGTACAAAGTGCTGAAAAGAAATTCTCTGTATGTGGGTGGAGTGGCCCCTGGCCTGAGAGTGGTGAGGTAAACTTGGCATAGAGGAATGGAGGTTTTTTTCAGATCACAAAGATGGGTGCTCCAGATTTCATTCTTCCACCAGTGGACTCTGTGACCTAGAAAAAGTTTTTTAACTTACCTTAATCTCCAGTTTTCTCACCTGTAAAAAGGAAGTAACACCCGCTCACAGCCTGTTGTGAGGATTAACTGGGATTAAATAAGAAGATATTTGGAATAAAGTTTCCTGTAGACCAGACCGTGGAACACAGTCTCATGTTCATAAATGGATGGTGAGAGTCTGTGAAATAGTACCGAGTAGTATCCCGAGGACAGAAGTAATGTATGCAGATAGAGTTGTGCCTCAATTAATCTCCTATTTTTTTTATACCTCTAAGAAGCAAGGGCACTGTGCCTTCTCTTCCCATGTTCTCTGATTTCTCCCCTCAGCCCCCAAACTGTCTTTTATCCTCTCATATTTATCATATTTATACCAGATAGCCTTTCATTCTCTTGAAAATACCCACTCTTTCCATGTCAAGATGTCTGCTAGGGGATTCCACTCACTTCCCCTGGGAAACTTCTGATCATCCTTTCCTCCATCTTTTCTTCCAAGGAATCTCCCCACTGTGCCTACTGACAATAAAATGTTCCTGGCAGGGAATCACTATCTTCATGGTTTTGGGGTGAGTCTTTGTCCTGGTTCAGTGGAAGAATCTGGATGAGAATGCTTGCTTTCTTCTCCCACACCAGGAACCTGGGCAAATTTTCTCAGCTGCCTTCTAAGAACCAACCACTTCTCTGACACTATGCTGTTTTCTCTCCTGGCACAACTTTATACTGCTTCTTTTGTAGAGTAACGATGATATTGTTATGCTAAGAATTTGGTCTCTGTGAAATAGGACCTCCATAGCTACTGTTTTACAAGAAAGCTAGAGCAAGCTTGAGGGGTGGCTAGAGCACATGCCAACCATGGAGAGAGAGGCCTGCAGTGCATGCAGCCTGTAGGCCAGCCATGAACCCCTTCAGACCAAACCTGGTCTGGCAACAGCCCCCAAGACCAGCCTAGCCAGCTCCAATTGTGAAGTAGTACTTGTCTGCCCAACGTAGCATAAGGTTCACTTTTAAATACAGCACTGAAATTGTAAGTGGACCCATCAGGTTCAAGTGTGACTGGTACCAGTCAACAACTGAAGCAATAAACCTAGCAATCAGGCATGAGAGGCAAGTGGCCTGAAGGGAGTATAAGCCAAGTTTCGAGATGACTTTAAATAGATTCATCAGGACTCAGAGTTCCAAGAACTTGGCACTTCATCTCTCTCCAAAACACAGCCTGACCACTGCTCCTGTGCCTGTTGACTACAAAAGAACTGTCTGCTACTGGTTTATGCCAACAGCCCTTTAAAAGCTGTGACTGGCATCTCCGTCACCTCTGTCTTTTGATCAGTGGTGACTGGCTCTGCTGAGTTGTGTCTGTCTATATCTAAGAGGTGAGGTGCCCACTATTTCTGACTGTCTGGCACCACCTCCTGGTACTGTTGCCTCCATCCTTGTCTAGGATGCAGTTCAGTCCAGTCTTCAGATTGCAGTTGTTGGCTGCTGTGGTGACCCCTCGGCAGCATTACCTATGATCACCTCTAAATGCCACCATGAGTTGAAACCTTGGTCCACTTCGTATCTAAGTGAGATCAGCTCTCAGTGCTTATCAAAGGGACAATGCCATCGCATACAAGCAGGTTTTGCTTTTGGACTACTAGACACTATCTGGAGTAAGACTGTTGGCCTTTTGTGGTCTTAGAAACTCTTTCTCCCAATTTTATTCTCTCTCTTTCCCCTTTGTAAATGAACCCCATTGCTATCATACTCTGAGCCTGAGTGTTGTCTTGCAATTGTGAGTTCATAAGAACCACAGTGACCTCTCAACCGCAGCCTTTCCATTGTTTTACCCACACTCTTTAGACTATCTGGCTTATTCCTGGATTACTCAACATAAAGCTCCTAGTTTCCAGTCAATATTCTCTCATCCCAGTTTCTTTCCCTGAAGGAGGACATAAGACTTCACTCATTTCAGCAAACTTGAAGCAAGCCCTCCCCAAATGTCTCACATACTAGACTATATGTATGTCCCTAAGTGTTGCATTTCCAGTCTAACCGCAAAGTAAGAACAGCTCACCATCTGAGAACAAAACAAATGTGGGTTCAAGCAATCTGATGTGTTGTATCCTTTTTGAGAAATTACTAAATGGTCAGTCAGGACTGGAAACCAGGAGAGATGGGGTAGCAAGAAAACCAGAGGGGGACTAGGAAACATTGCTGTCAATTTTTCCAAAACTTAATAATTCTTCATGTTTATATTCTCCCACCAGACGTACACACAATTCACTCCCTCTTTTAAGAATGATCTCCAATATGAGATGATTGACTTGTTATATTTGTTTCTTTTTCCTCATATAGCCCTGAAGGGAGAACATCTGTCAGCAATTTTCTGACAACCTAAATCCCTTCCTTCACTGTACCTAATATTTTCAGGACATTAACTTTTCCTTCCTTCCTTCTCTCTTCCTTCACCTTCTCCCTTTCTTCATTCTATTTCTGCCTTTATACTTTTTAAAACAATCTTTTACTCTTCTAATTCATAGATGTCCTAAGTAAACTGAGTTTCTTAATGCTCTTCCTCTACCATTCTTGACTCCTTGCTGGTTCTGTCTCATCTTGAGTCACATAGTGGGCCCAGGAGTCAGTATTGAATAATAACTTCTTCCCTTTTGAGTTAGTGCCACGTCAACCAACAGACTCTAAATGGTAATCAGAAGCTTCCTCTTGAGTCTGAAGACTCACCTATCAAAGAGAAAGGAAATCCATTAATAAGCTATCTGCTTTCAGTAATGCCTAAAGGTATGTGCATGTGTTCAAAGGTGAAACACATGTAGCTTCTCCAAGGTTTCTGATTATAGGTGGTCTCAGAAGATCTGCTCACTGTTCCACATCTTACTGTTCATGCCAGGGAAACTTTGAAGAGAAAAGGTGGCCCCAACTCTGGCTCAGGGGATCCCTAGAATGGACTAGGGATCTATCTCACTATCACTTGGACTATCTCATGGACTATCTCACTATCACTTTCTCACCAATCCCATGGTTGGGATGAGCAGGAGAGAACCATGGAAAATTCCTGAACTCCCATATCTAACTTGGTTTAACTTACTTAAACAATCCCCTGAGCAAAACCTGAAGTAACTCCTCTCAGCAGCTGTGATACTGAGAGTTTTATCATCTTAAAGGAACCTAAGAATCCTTGTGCCCAGGAGAGGTATGCAACCTCCACGAGAATCAAAGGGGCAACAAGCCCTGAAATATATTCTAGAGTCCCCCCTGCTCTTGTATCCAGTCTTTCTCTGGCATGGAGGCAACATAGGATGCTGGGGAGCTGCAAGAAGGGCTGTGAGTACCTGGTGGATCCCAGTAAGAGCAGATTAATACCAGAGGAAGACTGAAGGTGAGGATGATGTGTTGATCATGGTTAGGAAAAGAGACACCAGAAAGTATGATCAATAAAGAGAACCACCAGAGAAGGACCCAGTCCTCACACTATCTAGGTCTACAAACAGGTTAGAGGAGTCATGACCCTGGATCAGGGCTACAATTCTGGAACTCACAGGGCCACCTCATTTGGGAAATTTGGCTTCACAGGGTCCAGTACAGAGATGCTGGGGGAGGGATTAGGCACAACCACCAGCTAACTGGGGGAACAGCTTCTTCTCAAACACCCTAGTCGTGTTGCGCTTCCTCTCTTTTCAGTTGCTGTTTCAGTCAGATGAAGGCTCAGTCCAGGCTCTGGGGGACAAAAGGCTGCAGGACAGTGGTCAAAGGGCATCAATGTCGCAGCCTAACCCTGCACTTTGGCCTCATCCCAGAAGGCACAAAGGTACTGGTGGAGCCTGCCCTGACCTTCCTTCTCTGAAACAATTGTCTTGCTTTTGTTGAGCTATTTCCCCTCAACATAACCCTTAAAATAGTAGCATAGCTGCTCTGAAAGACCAGCTCAGTTCAGTTGGCTGGCCTGGAATTTCCTGGAACCGCCTGCTGGTGTGGAGAGCTGAGGCCCTCTCTGCTGTGTCCTGGGGCACTGAGGCTGGGCACTTCCTGTTTCCCACTAGCTCTGTTCTTTGTAGAGGCAGAAGTAGAGAGCATCAGGTGCATCGCACTGCCCTCTTCCCTGACTCTGAGATTGCAGCTGAAAAGATCCTTGTGGGGTGGGGTGTTTCCTGGCAAGCCAGCTGGGTGCACTGCTCAGGGTCAGAGCTGGCCTGGGTAGTTGTTTGGCAATGTGTAAAGTCCTGGCTTTACACATTTATTTATTTTTT
The DNA here is from genome assembly GCA_004024945.1 of Uropsilus gracilis. NCBI lineage: Eukaryota > Metazoa > Chordata > Mammalia > Eulipotyphla > Talpidae > Uropsilus > Uropsilus gracilis. Next base: position 41,899 of record PVHY01009107.1, on the reverse strand, counting down.
TATATTGCTCTTTCTTACAAGTGATATGATTCAGAAGTTTTCTTTTCTTTTCTTTTTTTTTTTTTTTTTT
>PVHY01009107.1:19343-41729 GCA_004024945.1 Uropsilus gracilis | reverse complement strand
AAGAATTACAGGAGGCCCATTGGACACTGGTGTTAGAACAAGGTGAGAGGGGTGAGACCCTGACTTAGTGACATCCCTGCTCCCGGTCTCAGAGCAGGGTTTGAAACCTTACACCACAACATCCTTTTCCTAAAAACTCCCTCCACACCTATTCTCTGAGTGCGCTGTGTGTGCCCAGCCTGGGCCGAACACTTAGGAGACAGCAGTGAGCAAGACTTCTTGTGAGCTGATCCAGCACTTCCCCCTAGATGACAATTGACTATCTGTAGGGAGGATGATATGCTATCTTGCTTCCCACTGCTCCTTTCCAGGGTCTGCAGGACACAAGATTGAGTGCCAAATAGCTAAACATGAGGCTTGGCTCCTGGAAGAACTTCCAACACAGCAGGCACATTGGACATGGAGTCAGTGTTCAGGGTCACAGGGAAAGAGCAGAGTCCAGAGTCCTTACCCCAAAATGATCAAGGACCCTCAGGACAGGAGCACTGATCTGAGCCAGGTTCTCCTGGCAACAGTTTTTAGGGGCTTCCCCACTGACCGTGGAATTATTCTCTGGATGAACAATTTCTCCTAAGGGAATTAGTTTAAAATTTTATAAAATATTTTTTCAGGTTATTTTGAAAATAGATACCTAAGGAAAAAAATTGCAGAAGATAATTTTTTCCTGTTCCCCTTCAGAATTGAAAGAATTGCCATTATTAAAAAAAAAAACTAATAAAGATAAATTTTGCACCAGTTCTGAAAAATTCCAGAATAGACACTTGAAAGCTAGACATTTCTTTCTCCAGACTCCATGAAGGGTGGAGAAACAGATGACTTACAGTGTGGGTGAACTCACAGGCTTACTGTGTGGCTTATCTGCCAGAGCTGACTGGTCTGGAAAACCTAACACTACATTCCCAATGTTCCCTGCAGCTGATGGTCCCATGTGACCCGCCACAACTCTTGGCAATGTACAATGGAAGCCCCATGCACCTTGCTGAGGTGGCTGTACTGGAGTTTCAAGGTTCAGACCTTCATGCCATAGTACTGAATGGTAAATAGCTGCATTTCTTTAGGGACTGTTGACAGATACTTCAGGTCACCTGTAAGTGACTCTATAGCATCTTTACTTATATGTACAACTTTCTAGAGGTCAGTGGGTACCCAATACCCTTTACTGGCTCCCCTTTTACTGTTGTCTCAACTAAGAATCCTTCTGAGAAAGCACACAATGCTTATTGAGTCTGGAAAAATAAATGCATGAACACTTACTGAGCCATTATATCTCCACTGACCTGAAATAGATCCATGGGGCTATTATTTCTGAGCACACAACCTGTGCTCTATACTTATTTTATTTGAGTCCCTGATCAGCTGTCCAAGGAATATGAGGAAACTGCACTGAGATAATTTTAACAATTTGTCTCCAGCTGCCAAAAGAAGGATGGGATTTTAAGTTTCCTGGATCTCAAAGAGAAGACTTTCTCCATTCCACTCTTTAGATATAATCCCACTGCAATGCAGAGGAGCGTTACTTCACTCCCATTTAGAGGTGTGGAAAATCGGCTTTAGAAAAGCTAAGTGATTTGCCTAGAGCTAAATAAAATTCTAGGCCTGAGAAGCCAAACCAGATCTCAAAGTTAGGTCTTTCTGACTTTTGTTCCAGGATTGGTGTTTGTTTCTCCCTCTGTCATATCCTCTGTCAGTGAGTGAAGGGGGCTGGTGAGTGGTGCAATTATCAATGCAGAGATGATGTGGATTTACTCATTCTGCAGGTAGGGACTGTAGCCAAGATTGCAGATGGAACCATTAGCAGAAAAATAATCCAAGGTCTTTCTTTCCATGGACACATATTTTTAAAATGCAATTTGGTTTTTATTAAAAAATAAATGCCTGTTCACTAAATTTCTTGAGTGTATATAAGTAGACTATTTTTCACAGCACGCTAGATATCTCTTACCATTGACCCTGACCAAGAGTCTAAATTACTTAAGGTTTCAGAAGTTGATGGTTACTTTGGACTACCTTCAATTCTAGTTAAGCCAGAAAGGAGTTTGGGTGAGAATTGGCCCAGTTCCATGACCTCTAGAATTCAGCAACATTTCAGACACTTTCTTCATTCCTCACATCCTTTTCCTTGTGTTAAAATATTGGCTTTCTCTGTGTAAGTTCCATGCAGTATAGCCAGTCAGCTCATCCCATGTGCCTGGGACTGATAGGGAAGCCCCATATGTGGAAGGGCCCCTGGGGAGCTCAAGGAAACACGCTTAGCCGGATGAGCTTATGAATCAAGGCTGGGGACAGGGCTGGTGGGCTTCTCTGCCATAATGCCAGTGGGGTCATACCTGTTACAGAGAACCATCACTTGAGTTCTATTCAGACTGCCCAATTTGGAATCAGTGATGTGATATACTATGACATCAATTAAACTGCCTGAGATTCTTTGGCACATGTACCTTTCCTCATGACAGTCACCAAGACTCCTGAGGGCCAGGAAGTCTGGCCTCACACACATGCTGAGGCTCTTAAAACCTCTCAGGATCCATGTTCTGTTCCTTTCACTTGAGGTCAATTTTGCAGGTACTTGAATTGTTTCTCTTACTTTAAACATCCCAGCTCTTTCTTGCCTCTGAGTCTTTATCACGTCATTTCCTTCCCTAGAAACTACCCTCATTTTCTCATATTTCACACTTCCCATAAATCTTGGTGAGCTGGAATGATGCCAAGAGACCCTGATTGATTCCATAACACTATTCACAGGTGATCACCTGCTGCTCTTCTGACCTTTCCAGTTCATGCCACAGTGGTTTGACCTCTAGTCATCTGAAGACTTGGCCTGGTACCCAGATCCAGTGAAGCCCAACCTCCTAGGTGGAAGTAGGAGGGGATAAACTCATGCTCATGCACATCAGCTCTCTGCCAATGGCTGGTAAGTATGGTAGACTAAGCCCTCAGCTCTTATGACCTAAGAGAGGATTGCTCTGAAGACATTGGTTTAAAAGGGCACCCTGAGTGCCCCAGTGAGAAGCTAGTTGAGCTTCTCAATAGCACACACTGTGCTGGCCACATTCCCTCTTCTGCATTACAAACCACCTTGCTTCCTACCGGAGCTTTCTGGGATCATCTTCAAAACATATTCACTGCACATAAGTCCTTATCTTGGAATCTAATGCTGGGGAAAATAAAGTTAAATCTAGTAAAAGCACACATCCTGATACTCACTGTAGTGACCCGTCTAACTTGAGTGCAACCCCTGCATAATACTGATATCAGCTGAACCACAAAGAATTGCTCTTTTCACAATAGCACCCCAGTACTCGATGTGCTCGGTGTGACTAGTGTCCACAGACATTTTTTAAAAAGGTATGTTACATGGCTTAACCTTTTGATGGGGAAGACAAACATGGATAAATAAATGATAAATAAATGGATACATGGTAAATATATGGATAAATAAAGTTAGAGAAATGCAGGGCAAAATGGCAGGGAAGTAATTCAAGCAGAAACAAGCTATGAGAAGTGGCCATCAGGTGACCCACAGCTGTCAGCTCCTTGATGATCATTTTCTGGGGCAGACAACATCTTGTGAAAGCCCAGTCCTTGGGGTGACTCACCTGAGTGACAAGTGAGAGCAGTGTATATAGAACTGCTGGCTTTGACCTGGATACCCCAGAAGAGTGGCTCCTGGGCTCCCATGGGATATGCTAATGCTCCCTTCTGTGTGAGATGGGACTGGAGGTGCTTCTGCTGCTGAAGCCTCAAAGATGGACAGGAAGAGAAGAGCTGGCAAAAGAAGGCAGGGCTCTGAGGAAGAAACTAAAAATCTTTTATTCTAAGGAGATGAATTTCATCTTTTAGGACAATTATGGAAAGAATCAAGGACTTAATTCAAGAAGAAAGAAAGCTGGGTTTGCATTTCAGACAAACTACTCCTGTGCTTGGGCCTGTGAACAGCCTGGAGATGATGGCTATGAGTGACTAGACTAGCAAGAGGACCTGGTGACAGTTTAAGTTATTAGTGGCCAGGGACTGACCTGAGGAAGGATCTGAGAATCACAAAGATATTTAGAAATTGGACAATTTGTTTGGTGAATATGAGGAGACTGGGTCATTCCCATGTTTTTTGCTCAGGACATGATGTGATTGGGTTGTGAACCAATGTCCTTGGGGTCTTCTTGCTCAGAAGCCTAAATGATTTACAAGTCAACTTCATGGAAGCCATAATCCCAGGGCAGCAGAAGTGAGAGAGAATGTGATACAAGGAAGAAAGGAGAGAGGCAGAGTCCAAAAAAGTATAACAGAGGGCTCGGGAATATTGGGCCCATCATTTTTGCAGTCAAAAATAGAGAGATATTTTTCTCATGGGTCCCTCTGTCTCTTTTCTCTTATTTGTTGACTTCTGTTCCATGAGACATTAACTCCCTGCTCCTCTGAGTCAGGTATAAAGCTCCTCCTCCAAACACCCTCTGACAGGCAAATTCTTTCAGAGTGCAGCCTGAGTCCCTGAATCCATCAGAGTCCAGAGTCCAGTGGCTGGAGCTGAGTGAGAGGGGACTGAGCTTGGGCGGGGGAGGTACATGCATCTGTGATGGGTAGAATGCCAAAGCCCAGTCAAGGAAGCATGAGAGAGCCATTAGTTTTAGGAGATAGATGATGACAGATAGTTTCAGTTGAGTATCTGGTCAAGGACTAGAGTAAAGAGGGCAGGTGAGGCCTTCCAACCTCCAAGTTTACCTGCTGCAGCCAGTTTGATGACTGAGACAATTAGCTCTGCTCTAAGAGCACTGGGAACATTCAGCGGCTATTCCCTATCCAAAGATTTGACTGTACTGCTGTGAGCCTTTGGCATAAGGGGGTAAGAGCAAAGGTATGAGGGTGATGCCTGTGTATGGTGAAGAAAGAAGCAGACAATAAGAAATATGGTACCCATGGAGCCAAAAGTCACTGATATTCAAAGTGGTAAGACTCTGTGAATAGAATGGAGTAGGATGTTCTCCATACACCCCCAAAATGAAAGAAAACAAAACCGTGAGACTTGCATCTTGGAGGAGCAGGTCATCCAAGGCGAATGCTTTAGAAAGGCCAAAGAGGCAGATGAGATGGAGAAATTTCCAAGGCACTTACCACTTAGATATTTGGTGACCTTTATCAGCGTAATCAATTTCAATAAAGAAGAAGAAATGATCTTGAGATAAGAAAATCTCCCAGCATTGCAGTAAAGCAAAGAATGAAGCTAGATTTGATGTCTTACAGTCTTACAGTGTTAGGGGATTTAAAAAAACAAAACAAAAAAAAACTTACTTTTTCCAGAAGTGGAACTAAAAAAAGCATAAAAGAAACTCCTGAATTCCTTGAATAGCATGCAATGCACTACCTAAAACCATCCCTTCTGCAGAGTTGGTACACAAGTAAGTTCATCTGTTTTGAGGACTTTATTTTTATCATCCTCACATGTGTGTAAAATGAAAACATATTGAGACTGAGATATATAATTCTCTTCCCCTTCACACATTTGTGTGAGCCTTTCCAAGCATAGAGAGTGCTTCCCGATGGGGGACCTGGAAGAAAGAGAAACCAGTGCCATTGGACAGGAATTCAGGGAGAGGACCAGCAGTCCCACACTTAGGAAAGGGTGTGCTGGGTAGGCTGCATGAAGTAAAGCTCTTGGCAGGGTTTCTGATTTTAGCATTTTATTGTCATTTCTTCATATCATGTCTAACGTGCATCTACTGGGGAACCTAGTCTGTCTGCTGGTTTTTATATTTTAGTCTCTTAGTATTTGGTTCAAAATCCTTACAGCAACAGTGACACATAGATTACAATGTACAGTCAAGTCAAATCTTTTATTTTGGCTGACTTCTATGTTTTTTTGTAGCAAAGGTCCAGACTGATCCAAACTTTGTTCACATAGGGATTCAGGAATTTAGATCTTTTGTATATTGGGGTGTTACCAGGGATGTTCATAAGTCCCAGGCAGCCTATTGGGAAAAACAACTTGGCTTCATGTTGGTATTGTGTGTCCCTCTGTTCTTCTCTGACCTGCCCCATGATCATTTCTGAATTCCAGGGTGAGCAACACGGAAAGAGCAAGGCCTCAGAAGAACAGTCATGAGAAACAAGGACAAAGAACTTGTGTTCCAGACAGAACTACTGGTCACTGGGGTCTGACTTTGCTTTGACACAGCCTCAACCAGCAGCAGATGGCAGCAGCAGAGATGATGGGACAGCAGTACTTGGAGTATTTGCACAGGAAATGTCATCCCCACTTGCTAGGGCTTTTGCAAACTTTTTCAGGGCAGTTCTTCACATACGGAGCCAGCAAAGACAGAGAGTACACTCAAAGTGGTCATTGAGGAGAATTTAGCATATGTACTTCTGGCAAATATGAGACTAGAACAACTTTCTAAAAAGGATATAACAGTCTTCAAGACATGAAGATAGACTCTGGATATATCCAAGTAACAAATTACTCTAAATCATCTTTAATTAACAAACATTTATAATCTCACACAATTTTCAAGGATCATAAATTTGAGAGTAGCTTTTCTGAATCACACTGACTCAAGGTGTCAAAGGGGGATCACTAAAGATGTTGATTAGAGTGACCAACTCTGAAAGCTTGACTGGGCAGGCAATGTGTTTCCAAGAAGGTGCATTTATTTGACTGTTGGCTGGAGACCTCAGTTCTTCTCTATCCATTGAATGAAGAATTCATTTCTGTGAGTCTCTTGGTTGAGCTTCTTACGTATGTTCACAGCAAGGATGCTGAATTCCTTCAGAGTGGATGAACCAAGAATAGCAAAAAGCCAGATGAAAGACAGTGTTTTTATGGCCTAGCTTTGGGAGTAACAACAAGTAATATGCCTTGTTTTACTTGTTAACAGTTGCTAAGTTCAGGCTACATTCAAGAGGAGTGAAAATTACTTCCACTCCTTGAAGGGAAAAATATTGAAGCATTCATACATGTACTTTAAATCTTCACACTCCAAACTCTTTGTCAAGGGGCATTGGTGGTTCAGTGGTAGAATTCTCACCTTCCAAACTCCTTGTCAGCTAAGTTGGTAGAGTTGAAGTTATTCAACAATAGACTTTAAAATACCTTGATGGTGGTTGCAGTTAGTGGTGCCTGAATCTTTCCTTCTGTTAGGATCGTTGAAAAGCCCCCATTGAGTGTTTCACTGACATTGTAGCAGTTGAATGGCAAATAGGTTTTCCTAGGAATCTTTTTATCATGTGGTTTCCAGAAAGGTTCCAGTTGGTATAGATGTTGGAACATTCTTGTTTCTGAAGGAACAGCAAAAGCTTAGTTTTGGAATTAATTTTTAGCTTCAGCAAGGAAGCTTGCTGATTTCCTTGTCATTCAAATGTTTACAATGTCCAATCTAGAAGTCCTATCCCATGATCCAGATTGGTTGAGAACTGTTGATTAGGGCCAATTCCTGAATAATAAACCAGCCATAGAGACATAGAAAAATAAATTACCATTTTCTTTAAATTTTCAGATTACATTGGCATTTTATACTGTATTTGTTAAGATGATAGTTACCATTTTCTTTACTCTTATCTCTCCTATAAATATGCAGTTCTGAAACTTAGTTTAGTTCCTTTACTGAACTGTTGTCAATTGCTTTCTGATTTTGTTCATCAATTGGTATGATGGGCTGTGCTTTCTCAGAGGCACCAATTTTTGGAAAGAGTACTCTCTCAGGAGGATTGTTCATTTTGTAGGGAGAGTCTGGCAGTAACCCAGTAGAAAAGTAATATGGGCTTCCATCTCATGGCACCATGCCATCAGGAAAACTAGGAGAGGTGAGCGCATATCCAAGCCTCTCTTCCACACACCACACTAAAGGATGACCCCCCACACACACACACCAAACCAGTTAGCAGCACCCTTCCAGCTCATACTGAGCTCCAGTCCTGAAACACTAACACCCCACCTTAGAGTTGGAAAACTTCAGACACTGCATCATAGGTCCAAATAAGAGCATCTGAGGAAGATAACTCAGGGAATTACACCTTCATTCCTGCCCACCAACCAATGCAGCACACGAACTTGGCAAATACTCCTACAACCCAACAATACCAAGAAATAGTCCCCACTGTCATCAGTGACAATAGCACACCAAGTACAGAGCAAATCCCAAAGAAAAATATGATAAAAAGGAAAATAACAAATGATCAAACCAATGATCCTGAGACCAATGCACCTCAGAAAGTAAGTCAGCCCACTGAAACCAACTGCATAGGTGTAGAAAAATATTACAACCTGACAGAAAAAAGAATTCAGAACCATCATAATCAAAAATCTAGAAGATATAACAGAGAAGATGGAAAAAGGTAAAGAGCAAGATGAAAAACATAATCAATGAATTAAGACATGAGAATGTATACTTTAAAAATAAATAAATGGAAGCTAATAGAACAATAGAGGAAAGAAAGAGCTCAGGGAAAAGCCAAGAACAAAGAATAGAAGAAATGGAAGAAGGGTTAGCACTCTAGAAGATTCAGAATAAACAGGAAAAAAAACACAGAAAAAGAAAGAGATAAGCAAAGGAGAAAAAAATGAAGATACATTCAGGAAAGTATTTGACAAATTGAGAAAAACTAACATCAGAATAATAGTATCCCTGAAGGAGAAGTGAAAGACAAAGGAACTCAGAACATATTTGAAGAAATAATTGAAGGGAATTTTCCAAACCTGAAGAAATGAAAATAGATATACAAGAAGCTAGAAAAACACCAAAATATTATAACAAAAGGAAAACTACAGCAAGACACATAATAGTCAAAATACAAAAAATTCAAGAACAAGGGAAAAATAATGAAGCTGAAGCCATGAGTAGTACTATTTGTTCATAAAATTTAGGCATTGCCATTAGCTGTATCTGAAAAACATAGAGGTTGAGAAGGCCTAAACTGATAAGGGTACTTCCTTCTTTTACTTCTTTCACTTTGCTGCATGTCTTGAGCAGCCCTGGTGAAAAGGTGAAACTAGCACCCTACGGGTATTGTTTCAAGGCCCTGTGGGGAAGAGAAAATGAGTCACCAGGATAGTGTATGAGGGGAAATTGGAGGCTCTGATTGTCAGGAGGGGGAAAAGGAGCAAGAAAAGTGAGATAAAAAGACAGCCAGAAAGAGGAGGGAGAGACATGAAAATGGTGGGCCGGTAAAGCGGAGCCCGAGTAGCCAGGCTGGGCAGAAGCCCTCTGGAAGAGTGAGCTGGAGGTGACAAGGAGCCATGGTGAGAGAGTAGCTGGCAGAAAAGTAGCAGGTTGTGAAGTCAAATGCCAGAATGGCAAGCCAGGGGTGACCAGGGGCTGCTAAAGCCAGGCCTGGTAAATTTGACTAGATGCTTGGTGAAGGCAGACCTGATAAAGGAAAAGCATGGCACCACAGCTAGCCAGGAATTTGGAAAACTAGTTTTGCATCAGTATTTGTTGAGAAAGTTTGATGAGCCTTAGAGAAGCTGAACAGTTCAGAACTCTGGAGAGAGAAATAGCAAAGAGAAGATGGAAAAAGAAAGACTAGATTTTGCATAGTGCCTGCCTCAGGTTTGGAGGGGAAAAAGAGCACCATCTTGGACATGTGTCTTTGGAACCTTTGGAACTAAAATTGGTGACTGGGGTAACTGGGGTAAGATAACTGGTCACTTATGGCATTAAGCACTTTTTGTTTGACTTTCTGTTTTCCTGGTTTATTTTCCTTGTTAGTAAATCCTATTGTTAAATTGCATTTGTCTGGCAACTACCTCATGTAGGTGAAAAGATTTCAAAAGAATCTGGGTGGCAGAAGCCGTATTTTTAAAAGTGCTGCTTTTCCCTCCTTTGCCCCTCCTCCCCCCCACCAATGGCCTGTTGACTGGAGACTTTTGCCCCATTTGCACCATAATCCTAAATAAACACCTAGATCAAATGGACCTAATAGACATCTGCAGGTCCCTGTAACCTGTAAGGAAGGAATACACATATTTTTTTCAAGGGCACATGGATCATTCTCCAAGGTCAATCATGTACTGGGCCATAGAACCAGCATCAGTAAATTCACAAGGATTGAAATCATACTAGCAATTTTCTCTGATCAACCATGAAAAGAAGGAAAGGAAGCCTCGCATTTCATGGATTGGGAGAATTAAAATAGTCAAAACAAAGGTGCAAAGAATATATACTGCAGCAAGGATAGTCTCTTCAAAAAATGGTGCTGATAAAACTGGATGGCTATATACAAAACAATGAATCTAGACTACTCTCTCACACCATATACAGAAAGAAACTCAAAATGGATAAAAGACTTGGTTGTATGCAAGCGGGAAAGACTGCTCACCTCGGCAACCCGGAGCCACATGCTCAGGGCGCACCCCTGTTGCCCAGGTAACCAAACTTCGGGCCAGGGAGGGTCCAGTGCTCAGACAGAGTTAACCAGGGACTGTGGTTTAATGCTGGGTATGCAAACGGGAAAGACCACTCACCTCGGCAACCCTGAGCTGCCCACTCAAGGCTCACCCCTGTTGTCCAGGTAACCAACATTCAGACTAGGGAAGGTTCGGTGCTCGGACAGAGGTAACCACAGACTGCAGTTTAATGCCGGGAACACAAGGCAGAAAAACTACTCACAGATCAGAGACCTGGAAGCTCGTGGCGCCGGAGCATAATAGGGAACCAGGGACATTGACTAATCAAGTCTGTCAAGACACCCTAACCAAAAAGGTTTCTACAACAAATCCTAGACACTTCACCAAATAAAGACACACACTCGAAGGCACCAAAAAACATTTAAAGACACATCAATCTAAAAGAGGAGAAAGAATGAAAAAAGATAATACAATAGAAAATCACATATGCACACCACATCCTCTGACTGAAAAGGAACTTGTCCCCCAAAATACCTAATGGAAACAAGATAAATCCACCACAGCAGCAAAAGCACAGAGGCAAAAATAACCACAACTTAGTCAGCTTCTCCATGCCATCTAATTCAAAAACAGCAGTGAATCAATACATAGAGCAAGTTCAAAGGGAAAACACAGGAAGGAGGAAGAATACAAATACTCAAGGAAGCCCTAAGAAGAGTAACTCATCACCAAAGGAAAAACAACCTGTGGAAACCAACATGGAGGACATGGAAGAAATGTTATCTATGTCAGACAAAGAATTCAGAATCTATTTGTCAAAAGCATTAAAAGAGTTAAGGGAAGATGGAGAAAAAATGGAAAGCAAGAGGTCAGAAACTTTCAATGAGTTAAGAGAAGTAGAAAAATATAAAAAACAGTGCAGCAAAATGAGTAATATCATCTATGAACAGAAGAATGAGATTGAAACCCTAAATAAGAAGCTGACCAAGATACAGTTTCTAAGAGGAGCAATAGAAGAGCTCAAAAATGCAGGGAAAAGTCAGAAAAGCAGTTAGAAGAAATAGAAGAGTGAATTAGCACACTTGAGGACACAGAAGTAGAGAGGACAAAGAGAGAAAAAGAGAAAGAAAAACAAAGTAAGAAGACAGAAGAAAAAATCTAAGATTGTCAGATACCCTAAAGAAAACAAATATAATAAGAGTAATTGGAATCCCAGACGGAGAAGAGAAAGACTTAGGATCTGAATGGCTTTTCAATGAAATAATGGAGGAGAATTTCCCAAATCTGAAGAAAGAAATGAAAATAGGCATACAGGAAGCAAAAAAGACATCAAACTAATTAAATGAAAGAAAAAACACAGCAAGACACATCATAGTAAAACTCTCAAGAGCCAAAGATAAAGAAAAAATTATTAGACTAAAGAGATAGGAAACAGATAACCTACAAAGGAAAACCCATTAGCCTGACTTCAGATTTCTCAGAAGAGACCCTCCAAGCAAGGAAAGAATGGGGCCACATCTTCAAAACACTCCAAGACAAAAAGTGCCAGCCAAAAATACTCAGCAAAACTGTCCTTTCTTTATGAAGGAAAAATTAGAGCCTTCTCAGACAAACAAAGCCTCCAGAAATTTACTAACACTAAACCTCCACTCCAAGAACTTCTGTAAGAAGCCCTAAGGCCGAAACCCACAGAAGAATTTAAAAGAACACATAAGTAAGAAGAAGAAGAAACTAAAACAGAACCCCAAATGACCACCAGGAACCCAATGTTAGAACCTCAAACATCAATAATTACTCTAAATATCAATGGACTAAACTCATCAGTCAAAATAGACAGTTGCAGACTGAATTAAAAGACAGAACCCAATATTCTGCTGCCTCCAAGAAACACATCTGATTCCAAAAGATAAGCACAGATTGAAGGTAAAAGATTGGAAAACAACTTTACAAACAAATGGGCCCCCCAAAAACGCAGGAGTAGCCATTCTTATAGCAGACAAAACAGACTTAAAAATTTAAAAAAGTGACAAAGGATAAAGAATGATTCAGGGTCAACCCAACAAAAAGATATACTAATTATCAACATATACTCACCAAATTAGGGTGCACCAAGATTTACAAGACAGCTACTAAGATTTCTTCTTCTTCTGATTGATTCTTTGCATGTATGAATGCTGTTGATTTTTCTGTGTTGATTTTGTATCCAGCTACCTTACTGAATCGGTTTATTATTTTATTCAGCTTTTATGTCGATTTTTCTGGGTTCTCTACATAGAGTATCATATCATCTGCGTATAATGATAACTTTATTTCTTCATTCCCTATTCGGATTCCTTTTATGTATTTCTCTTGCCTTATTGCCTTGGCTAGGACTTCCAGAACTATGTTGAAAAGGACTGGAGAGAGTGGGCATCCTTGCCTGGTTCTGGACCTCAATTGGAATGGTTTCAGTTTTTCCCCATTGAGGATGATACTTACTGTGGGTCTGTCATATAAAGCTTTTATTATGTTGAGGTATCTTCCTTTTATATCAATTTTTTCCAGGGCTTTCATCATGAAATGATGCTGAACTTTATTGAATGCTTTTTCCACATCTATTGATATGATCATATGGTTTTTGTTTTTCTCTTTGTTGATGTGGTGGATTATGTTGATAATTTTCAGATGTTGAACCATCTCTGTGCCCCAGGGATGAATTAAAAAAAAAAAACACACCCCATTTACCATTGCACCAAAGAAAATCAAATACTTGGGAATTAACCTAACAAAAGACAGAAAAGACCTATACAAAGAAAACTATAAAACATTCTTAAAAGAAATAGAAGATGATGTTAAAAAATGGAAAGACATTCTCTGTTCATGGATCAGAAATATCAACATTATCAAAATGGCCATACTACCAAGGGCAATCTACAGATTCAATGCAATTCCAATAAAGATCCCAATGACATATTTAAAGAGATAGAACAAAAATTACTGAAATTCATATGGAACAACAAAAGATCCCGAATAGCCAAAACCCTTTCGACAAATAGAAGAGAGAACGGAGGTATTACTATTCCAGACCTCAAACTATACTGCAAAGCCATAATACTTAAAACAGCTTGTTACTGATACAAAAACAGACAAACAGACCAATGGATCAGAATCGAATACCCAGAAATAGAACCAGACATGTATGGTCAACCGATCTTTGACAAAGGGGCAAAAAACATACCCTGGAACAAGGAGAGCCTCTTCAGTAAATGGTGCTGGGAAAACTGGATCAAAACTTGTAACAAAATGGACCAGGACAACACCCTCACACCCTGTACAAAAATGAACTCAAAATGGATAAAGGACCTGGAAGTGAGACCCGCAAACATAAAATACATAGAAGAAAACCTGGGCAAAACCCTTCATGAATTTCACCTCAGAAATCCATTTGGGGAAACAACTATGGCCAGAAAAAAATGAAGGAAAACACAAACACCTGGGACTATATCAAACTAAAGAGTTTCTGTTCAGCAAAAGAAATAATAAACAAAACAAAGAGAAACCCAACCAACAGGGAGAAAATTTTTGCCCTCCAGACAAGTGACAATGATCTGATAACAAAGATCCACAAAGAGCTCCGACAGCTCAACAAAAACAAAGCAAAAAAAAAAAAACACTCAAAAAATAGGGAGAACTAAAAAGACACTTCATCAAAGAGGAGATATAAATGGCTAATAGGCATATGAAAAAATGCTCCACATCACTAATAATCAGAGAAATGCAAATTAAAACCACACTGAGATACCATCTTACACCAGTAAAAATGGCCCATATAAATAAAAGACAACAACAAATGTTGGTGCGGATGTGGAGAAAAAGGAACTCTTACACTGCTGGTGGGAGTGCAAACTGGTCCAGCCACTATGGAAATCTGTGTGGAGAACCCTCAAACAATTGAAAGTGGACTTACCATTTGATCCAGCAATCCCAATACTGGGAATCTACTCAGAGGACATGAAAACATTAATTCAAAAGGACACCTGTACGTGCATGTTCATTGCAGCTCTGCTTACAATTGCCAAGATTTGGAAACAAACCAAATGCCCCAAAACAGATGATTGGCTAAAAAAAATGTGGTACATATTTATGATGGAATACTACGCATCAATCAAGGAGGACAAACACATGTCATTCGCAGCAACCTGGATGGAAATGGAAAGACTCATATTAGCAGAAATAAGTCAAAAAGAAAAAGAGAAGTACAGGATGGTCTCACTTATATGATGGATATAGGGATAAGCAAACAAACGAATAAGAAAGAATAGAAACAACCAATGGGACTGAACTATGGAGCAAGAGTGGAGGAAGGGGAAGAAGGTGGGGGAGGTGGAGAGCACAAAAGATCAGGATGGTTAACAAATGTTAGAGAAGTGGGAAAGCCCCAGGGTACACAATAATGGACTAAAGTAATATAAATATAAATGTACATACATATGCAAATTTTAAAAAATTTAAATTAAAATTTAAAAAAAGAGGGAAAGAAAAGGACAGAGTTATTAGGGAATAGAGAAAGAAAAAGAAAGCCATCTGTATAGTGCCAGGCAGGCAGGAGAGCTACTTCTCCCCAGCATGGAAATTGTACTGATTCCTTTTTTTTCTTAATTTATTTTTTTTAAATATGCTTCACATCTTTGTGTTCCCTGGGGACCACCCACCACCTTTCCTCCCTGACCACTCCCTCCAATCTTCACCCCTCCTAACCCCCCACATACTCATCCCTTTTATGGAATTTTCATGTACATGTCTATGGCCTAAATTGTCAACTGGAATAAACTTTAATAATAATAATAAAACAGCTACTAGGAGAACGAAAAACAAATATTGATGAAAATACATATATAGTAGGAGATTTTAATACCCCACTCTCAACAAAGGACAGATCAAAAAAACAAAAAGCTACACAAGGACACAAAAACCTTAAAAGAAGACCTATACAGCCAGGCACGGTGGCTCATGCCTGGAAGCTTCAGTCTATGAAGCAGCTGGGGCTAGGGATCGCGGTTCGAGTCCCACCTGGGGCCCATAGTGAGACCTAGTTCCAAAAAAAATAGCTGGGTGTGGTGGCACGCGCCTGTCCCAGCTACCTGGGAAGCTGAGGTTGGGAATTGCTTGAGTTCGTGGTACCCCGGGCAATGAGAGCCTGCGGTTCCATGGACAAAAGTAGTGAGACCTAGTCTCAAAAAAAAAAAAAAAAAAAGACCTAGACAAAATGAACCTGTAGATATTAGATATCTACAGAACACTACACCCACAAGGGAGAGACTACACCTTCTCAAATGCATATGGATCATTCTCTAAAATTGACCACATACAACCAAACTTGAATAAATACACAAAGATTGAAATAATACCAACATTCTTCTCAGATCATAAAGGCATCAAACTAGAAATCAACAATGAAAAGAAAACAAGAAGAGCATCCAACACTTGGAGACTGAACAACATATTACTAAATGAAGAATGGGTGATTGACAAAATTAAAGAAGAAATTAAAACCTACTTTGAAACAAACAACAAAGAAGACACAGCATTCCAAAATGTCTGGGATGCAGCAAAAACATACCTAAGTGGAAGGTTCATAGTAATACAGGCCCATATAAAAAATCAAGAAAATAACCAAAGAAATAACATTATCTCCCAAATTGAAAAATTAGAAAAAGAGCAACAAAAATATCCAAAACCCAGAAGAAGACAAGAAATAATAAAAACAAAAGAAGAAATAAATAACCTAGAAACCAAAAAGACTATCCAGAAGATCAACAAAAACAAAAGTTGGTTCTTTGAAAAAATAAATAAAATTGATAAACCCCTTGTTATTTCTTGTCTTCTGCTGAGTTTTGGGTTTTCTTGTTGCTCTTTTTCTAATTTTTTGAGTTGATAGATTAGGGGTTTTTTTGGTTTCACTTCCTTTTCTATCTAGTGCTTCATTTCTTTTCTCCTGTAGCAAAACTTCTCTAAGAATTGTTTATACTCCCAACTGAATGGGGAAAAAATTTTGCCCTCCACAAGAGTGATAAGGGTTTAATAACAAAGATCCACAAGGAATTCACATAGTTAAACAAAAGCAAAGCAAGAAGCCCAAACATAAAATGGGGTGAAGAACTAAAAAGAAACTTCTCCAAAGAGGAAATACTATATAGCCAAAAGGCACATGAAGAATTGCTCAATGTCACTAGCAATAAGGGAGATGCAAATCAAAACCAAATGAGATACCACCTTACACCAATAAGAATGGCCCACATCCATAAAAAGGGTAAGAAGTGCTGGTGAGGATGTGGAGAGAAGGGAACACTCTTACACTGCTGGTGGGAATGTAAACTGGTCCAACCTCTATGGAAAACTGTATGGAAGGCCCTCAAATTAATGAAAATTGAACTATCATTTGACCCAGCAATTGCTCTTCTGGGAATTTACCCAAAGGTGACTTACATGCGGGTACAAAGGGACACCTATGCTCGGATATTTATTGCAGCACTATTTATAATTGCAAGGACATGGGAGCAACCGAAATGTCCCAAAACAGATGACTGGATGAAAAAGATGTGGTATATATACACAATGGAATATTACTCATCAATTAAAAATGACAAATTAGATGATTTTATGATAACATGGATGAACTTAGAAGAATTCATATTAGCAGAAACAAGTCAAAAAGAAAAACAACAGAAACCAAATGGTTTCACTACTATATGGGACATGGGAAAGATAAACAAAAATCCAGGAAGAAAGTCAAAACAAGCCAGCAACCAAATTGAAGTATACAACCTGGTAGAGGGGGATGGGACAGGGTGGGAACAGTCAGGGAGGGGGGGTTGAACCCCAGAGATCACAGAAATGTGAAATTTATATATAAATAAATAATTAATTTTTTAAAAGTCTTGGTTGTAAGACTTAAAGTCATAAAATCATAAAAGAAAATATGAGTAAAACACTCTCAGACCTATACTTCTAAAACCTCTTCAGGACACATCTACTTATGCTATAAAATAAAGAAAACATAAACAACTGGAGCTATATCAAATTAAAAAAAGCTTCTGTACAGCAAAAGAGACAATAACCAAAACAAAAAGAAACCCAACTGAATGGAAGAAAAATTTTGCCCTCCATACAAGTGATAAGGGTCTGATAACAAAGTACACAAAGAATTCACACAACTTAACAAAAACGCCAAAAGTCCAATCAAAACATGGGGTGAAAGACTAAAAAGACATTTCTTGAAAGAAGAATGGCCAATAGGCATATGCAAAAATGCTCAACATCACTAATAATCAAGGAAATGCAAATCAAAACTACAATGAGGTACCATGTCACACCGGTAGGAATGGTCCATATTTAAAAAAAAAAAAGGCAACAACAAGTGTGGCGTGGATGTGGAATGAAGGGGACACTTTTACACAGCTGTTAGGAATACAAACTGGTCCAGGCACTACGAAAAGCTGTGTGGAGGACCTTTAAACTGCTGAAAAATGGAACTACCATTTGATTCAGCGATTCCACTTCTATGAATCCACACAAGGGTTAAAAAACCCTGATTCAAAAGGGCATCTGTACTCAGGTGTTTACTGCAACACTATTTGCAGTAGCCAGGATATGGAAGAAACCCAAAAGCCCCAAAATAGACAAATGCATCGGAAAGCTATGGTATATGTACACGATGGAATATTATTCATCAATCAAAAATGACAAACTTAACGTCATTCACTGCAACATAGATGGAGCTAGAAAGAATCATACTAGCAGAAACAAGCCAGAAAGAAAAAGAGAAATACTGGATGGTCTCACTTATATGAGGGGTATAGGGAAAACAAACAGACAAGAAAATTAAAAACTGTTAGTAGAACTGAAACATAGAACAAGAGAGGGGGAGGGGGGAAGCCAGGGGTGGGATGGACACAAAAGATTAAGATGATGGTTCTCTGGTAACAAGGTAGTGGGAGAACCCTGGGGTAGACAACAATGTAAACAAAATATACACATACACATGCACACACACATATATACACACACACATATATGTATGTGTGCACATACATTATATATATATATATATGTGTGTGTGCGTGTGTGTGGGCAATCAATCAAAAAATAAAACAAAAGAAAAGCAATGCATAATGAGTTCTCTGCTCTTTTGACTGACTTGGAGGTCAAACAGAATGAGAAAAGAACCTTTGGAGGGAGAATCAGTAAGACTGGTCAGTGATGAAACCACATGAAAGGGTAGATGGTTTGAAAAGTAACTTTACAATGTAGTCCTACAGAAACTGAGTCTCATTTGAGAATTGAAGCTTCACAATGTAGCAAACCATATCTCAAAACCTGCTGCTTTGTCTACTCCTGCTCTCTGTACATCCTGCCTGAATACTTGTAGGGTTAAGAGACTGGAATAAATTAAAAATTTACTAAAATAAATTAAGATTAAGAATAAACTAAAATGAATCCAAAGGATGCAAACTAATCAAATCTTCATCAGAAATGATTAACATTTTATTCTCATTTTATATTTACCTGATTAGTTAATACTAATAGAGAATTAGCAAGATATCAATGTATGCTAATCTGACAAAATTAAGCCAAAGTTTACCAAAAATTTAACATTTTAAACTTAATCAACTCCAGGTTATATTCCTAGGGCACAGAAGGTAACTGAGAACACTGAGTTTTGACAAATTTTTCTCCTCTTCTTGGTTTTATCCACCGATGAGCTGAAAGAGACAAAAAGAGGGAGAGAATTGTCTTGCGTTACAATGTAGATCTTTGATAAGACTCCAGGTATATCTGTTTTGTTTGGGTTGCTGTAGATATTTTCCCTGCAGACATGTATAGAGAGTTGGGTATATGATTCTAGGTCAGAGAGGCAGGTGTAGATTTTGAAGTCTTTTGTTTGTAGATCATTTGAATGCATAGAACAGGATATTGTGACTTAGAAAGAATATGTAGATAAAGAAAATGGGGCCCAGGAGAAAGCACTTAATTGCTAGAGTATGAACAGAGAAGGTGAAGAAATATTCTAAGAGCTAACAGAAAACTGAAATAAAGATGCAAAAGAAAATATTTATTAAAAAGGCAATTTTTACTGAGATTATGTGGAGTAAAAAAGAAATGGCTGCTGAATTTAAATACTTGAAGTTCTTAATTACTGGGAAAAGAAATAATTTCAATGTAGTGATGGAATAGACTGGGAAGAAAATGTGAGAACCCTTGAGAAGGTGTGATACAGAGAATGAAGAGTGAAATTCATCTTGCTAGGGAAAAAAACAACCAGAAGAATGTATTCTCCATAAGAAATACCTTACCAAATTTTCATTTCTTCATGGTTGTGATCCAGTAGAGAGAGATCATTGACTCAGGACAAAGACAAGTGCAGAAGGGAAGTCCTAGGAGAACATGAGAATAGATTCGGTCGTGTTGGGAGCTGCCAATGACCGACTAGGGTTCATGCTGTGAATGAAGAAAACTTCATCTCACTATCTTATCTGTCTTCAGAAAATAGAAGACAGAATGGCATGATTGCCCATGGAGAGCAGCAGTGCCCCTATTCCTCCAATATTAACCCTTAGAGACAATACTTAAGAGATAACAGCAAGCTAATGAATGAATCCCCTGCCCCCAGGTATTTCACAGGAACTAATGTTTTACCTAATCTGATTTTGCCTAAGCCACTTCTTCCTCTTTGACTTGCTGTGACCCATTCTTTTACACCCTTTAAAAATGCTTGTAAGTCTTAATAAACTGGCTAAATGGTCATTCTTCCATTCAGTTCCAGCCTCTTTGGCTGAACTCAATCTCTCTCGTTGTCCCTCCTCTTTTCCCTTGCCTGACTCTTTACATTCTGGGATATGCATGAGAACATTCCAGGTAACAAGATAGAAGGTGAATAAGAATAGATGCAGCTAGGAGGAGGTTGGTGTATAGGTAGGATCTCAAGGCTATTATCCATCGATGGATCTCTTTCATTTTCTCAATACATTATGAAGGTGGGCTGTTAATTAAGAATCACTTTGTGCTTAAAATTATGAGTTTGGGTCACTAACATTATTGAATTAATCTTTTAGAGAAACTTTTGGATCAGAGAAAATAATAGAGGTGCAGAATGTAAAAAAGATCATTAGAGGAAATACATAATTCTGGAGAAAGCTATAGAAGTAGAATAGACCAAATGGAAGATAAAATCAGTGACATTGAAGATGACAATACGCAAATAATACAGGTAGAAGGAAAAAGAAAACTGAAAAAACACTTGTAAAACTATCCAATTCAGTGAGGAAAGGAAATATAATAATAATGGGTATCCCCAAAGGGAAAGAGAAAAAGAAGAATACAGAAAATTTATTTAAAGAAATAAAAAGGAAATCTCTGAGCTTGAAGCAGCAAGTAAATATCCAAGTCCATGAAGCTAAAATAACACCTGGTTGTTGTCAAATGTAATGTGACTTACACAGACTCATAGTAGTGAAACTTTTAAGTGTTTAGGACAATGAATATTGAAACTGGGAAGAGGGGTGTAGCAGATAATTTATAAAGGAACTCTTCTCAGTCTTACATTAAACTTTTCTAAGGAAACACTATAGGTAAAGAGAGAATGGAATAGCATGATCAAAATACTTAAAAATAAAAAGGACCAACTGAGAATACCGTATCTTGCAAGATTTTCCTTCATATATGAGTGACAAATAACGGTTTTTCCAGACAAACAAAAGCTGAAGGAGTTTGAAAACACCCAAACTTCCTGACAAGAAATGTTGAAAGGAACTCTCATATCTAAATTGATTAAGCATGCTCATGAAGAAATAAAAACAAAAATAATCCCACTAAATTAGGGACAAATGGCAGTAGGAGACACTCATGCATTAATAATTATTTTAAATCTGAGTGAATTAAGCTCACTAAACCAAAGGTACAAAGTAACTGGTTGGATCAGAAAACAGACTCTAACTTCCTGTTCTCTCCAGAAATGCACCTTTTCTCCAAGATAAGCATAGCCTCAGAGTAAAGGGTTGGAAAAAAATTCCAGAAGCAAAGTCTGGGACAGTCATACTTATATCACATAGATTTCCAGCTGAAAATGGTAAAAAAAGAAATGGACACCATACAATGATTAGAAACAATATATCAATAAGATGTAACACTAATCAACATATATTAACCAAAATATGGACCATCAAAATATATAAGGGAAGTGTTATCAAATCTGAAAACAGGCATTGAGGGTAACACATTAGTGGCTGGGAACTTCAACAACTCATTTTAATCAATTGAGAGATAAACCAGATAGAATATAAGAAAAGACTTAAGCAAATAATTAGACAACATGGGCTTAACAGACATTTATAGGACAAACCAATTTTATCTAAATAAAAATTTAAAAAGAAACAGACTGTAGAATAAAACTGAGAGCACAGAAATAAACCCATGCCTATGAGGACAGTTTGTCCTTGACAAAGAACTATGGGGGGCCGGGGAGGAGGGGAAGTCTCTTCAACAGTGCAGGGAAACATGGATAGCCTCATGGAAAAAATTTAAATTAATTCATTATTGAACTCCATATGCAATGAATTAATTCAAAGTACATTGAGAATGTGGGTATAAGAAATAAAATACATAGAATAAAACATTGGCAATGCAATCTTAAATAACAACCTCAAAAATACATTTGAGGACTCAATTCTAATGGCAGTGGGCAATAAAGCAAAAGTAAACAGGAAACTACCATCAAATAAAGAAAAAAAATGTGCTGTAAAGAACACCACTCTGGGCCGGGCACGGTGGCTCGTGCTTGTAAGCTTCAGCCTATGAAGCGGCCGGGGCTTAGGGATCACAGTTCGAGTCCCGCCTGGGGCCCGTAGCGAGACCTAGTTCCAAAAAAAATAGCTGGGCGTGGTGGTGCACGCCTGTCATCCCAGCTACCTGGGAAGCTGAGGCTGGGGATTGCTTGAGTCTGTGGTACCCCGGGCAACGAGAGCCTGCGGTTCCACAGGCAAAAATAGCAAGACCTAGTCTCAAAAAAAAAAAAAAAA